>VZRU01016807.1:865641-919976 GCA_013398155.1 Pedionomus torquatus | reverse complement strand
CGTACCAGTACTGTTACAGGGATTTGGTCTGTTCCAGTCTCTGTGTTTGCCTTTGAAATGCAGAGGGGCTGTCAGCCAATTTCTCCAGCTTATTGAATTCCCTCTAAAGAACATGGTCCTCTGGCATACGGACCACTGTCCCTGGCTTGGGGCAGTCTGTCAGCTTGCTGAGGGCGCATTCTGTTTAGTGGTTGTGGGTATTGATAAAGACGCTGAGGTGTTAGCCCCGAGTCAGACCCTCTCAACTGGGCACCAGCTACTGTGAACAGTTGACCATTACCTGTTGAGTCTGACAATCCAGGCAGTTTTTTCCTTGTAGTGTATAGAAGGCTGGCTTTTCAATAACTTTTTTTTTTTTTTTTAAATTACTTTTTAGAAATAAGTCTTAGAAAATGTGTATTCTGTTGCATTATTTTTTAAACCTGCATAAGATGGAAAGAGCATTTTTGGCAAAAAAAAAATTGCATATTACTCAAAACCAGACAATACCGTGCAAATGTGAAAAGTGAGCACAATTTAGCCTTACTGTAGTTATTAGATCTGGTTTAAGTTAAAACAATATTCTTTCCATGTCAGCACACTCATTTCGTGCTGTCTATGCACGTATCTGTTGGAGATAGGAGAATTTTTAATTTTGAAAGCACACTGCATGCCAGGTGCTGGTTTGTGTGTATATCTGAGAAGAGGAATAATCTCTTCCCTCTGCTGGTAGTTCCTTTCAACAGCATGGTCAAAATCAGACAGATAGTCTGTGTTAACTTTATCAACAATGTCACTGCCTTCACCTTCTTTTCTAATCCTTTCTTCCCTTCTTAATGAGACCAAGTGCGCTCCTGGGTTTCAGCAACTGTCCTGTTTTGTGGAGATCACTTCCCCCATGCCTATTTTTTTCAGTCTTCTGATACATTGTATTGGAGCCTGTAATTTCTACAGACAAGTATAGTTTGTGTCAGTTTTAAACCGATGATGGGATGACGCTGTTTATATGTATCAATAATAGAAGTTTTGTTTAAGTGTTAGCTCTGTGTTGGAATTCTGTGATGTTGAGCTCAGTTTTGTTTCCAGCTTTGGACCTGCCAAGATGTCTTTTCTTCTTGGGTAAAAACAAAATATCAAACCAGGAATGTCAGTGCCAGTGGAGTATGTCTAAAAAGGTTGCTGGCAAGCCGGGGCTTGCCAGTACTGGGACCTCCCAGGCTGCAGTGACTTGCTGAATGATTGGATCACCCACACTGTTACCAGCCCTTTATATTTTGACGGGGGTCAGTTGCCAGAAAAGCTGGGATGTTCCAGTCATTTTTTGTGTAGATTTCAGTCTCTCTGCCTTTTCCCTGCATGTTCTTTCCCCCATGTGCATTCTGTCTCTAATACTAGAAACCTTGGTTACTTAACAGCTAATGATAAATGCTTTACTTGTGTGATACACTTTGATCCTAAAAAACTGCAGTTTCCTTTGTGTCTTTCCTTCTCTTCTTGATACTGAAGTACCTTCTTTATCTTCAGAATCTTTTGTTCTTGCATGGACTGCAAGAGACCTAATCTATAAGGTATCACTGCTCAATGACTTCCCTAAAAAGATACAGTTGTGCTCCTTTAAAATTTGGATTTTCCAATACTTAGACTTAGCTGTGATGTACAAATATAGAATCATGGAATGGTTAGAGTTGGAAGGAACCTTAAAGATCATTGAATTTCAACCTCCCTGCCATGGGCAGGGACACTTCCCATTAGACCATTACTATATACAGTACTTGGTGTGCTTGTGAAAAATATGAGCATTTAATTGTTGTGGCATGTCTAGACTCTTGGACAACTTTTGAGAATTAATCTGAATGCCACAAATATAATAATTATCTTTTGTTTCTTTGTTGGTGAAATCTTTGTGATGTGCTACGTAACTGAAGCTATGTTTGAGAATCTCCTGAAAAAATGGGAAGGATCTTTTCAGTACTCTGATAGGAAAGTTTTACATCTGAGAATACCGAAGCCACTCTACAACTTGATGATGCTTTTGGTGGAGTGGATCATTTTCCCATCCACAGTCCCTTCTTGCCCAGAGATCAGTTCCATTTGTTACCCATTTATGTTATGTGGCTGTGGAAGACAATCCCAGTGATAACAATATTAACTATTCAAAAGAAGGTAAGAGGAATGCTCATGCTAGACTAAGGTTTTTCATGTGTACTGACAAAGCACAGCTTGGAAGGGTCCTCTGGAGATTGCCTAGCCTTGTGTCCTGAGGTGGTTTGGTTGGAGCTGGCTGGAGTTGGCTGTGTCTGATTTCTGTTCACAGACACCCTGGTCAGTTCTCCTGATACAGAACCATGAACACCTGTACATAGTACAATGAAGTTCCTGTCCACCCATTTCTCCATCCTGTTGAGGTCCCTTTAGGTGGCAGAACAAGCATCTGGTGCATCAGCCACTCATCCTAGCTTCATATTGGCTGCCAAGTTGCTGAGTGCACCGTGTCCTTAAGAAAGGGGTTAAACAGTACTGGCCGTAGTATCGACCCTTGTGTTACTGCACTGGGCTAACTGGCCTCCAGGTGGACTTTGTACAACTGATCACAAAGCCCTGAGCCCATCAGTTCAGCCAGTTTTAGTCTACCTCGCTGTCCATTTGTCTAGCCTATACTTGATTGGTTTGTTTGTGTGGATATTAACGCAGACAGTGTTGAAAGTCTGGCTAAAGATGAGATAAACAACATCTCTGCTCTTGGTCCTCTGAGCCAATGATGTCATTGCAGAAGGCAGTCAGATTGGTCAGGCATGATTTCCCAAATCACTTGGCATGTGTATTCCCAATCTATTAACTTGCATATAAAGAACACATCTTAGAACATGCATAAGTTTTGCATTTTATCTCTCAGAAGAGAGCTGTTCTTTTCTACAAGGTAGTGTTTTTCCTTCCTCTCAATTCCTTGAGCATTTTAATTTTTTTTGATGACTGGACATTAATATTACTACTTGTTATTACAAAATACGCTTTAGTATCTAAAAGCAAAGGTGTCACTTTGAATGTATGAAATGTGTAGTTATAGCAACATAAATTTATACAAGGACATATTTTCTTCCTGTAAAAAATTGAACTGTTAGATATTAAGTTGTATCCTGTCATGAGTAATACTATTGGTTATCTATCTATAATGTCATGGGAAAGATTCTGTGAAGACAAGTTAGGGAATAGCTGATGAATCGGAAAGCTTTTTGGAAATAATCAGCACGTTTCTGGGGGTTTTAATTTTTTTTTTTTTTTTTACACGAAGAGCAGAAAGAACTCATCAAATGTCTTTATTAATCTTACTGTTAACTATTTTACTAATCAAAATTAGCGGTCTTACCGTATTCTGATTCTGCTTTGATTTTTATTCTTTTCAGGGAAATCACTGGTATGTAATTCCTAAAATATAGCTTTTGCATTTTTTTTAATAGAAAACTCAAATTATTTAAGTCATATATATAGTACAGAGAAAAGACAAAAGAGAGGTCAGGAAAAATTTTCTTTGTTTATGAAGCTTGTTGAAATAATAATAAAAAGAAGACTGTCAAATTTACTAAATTTTTCTTGTGCAGAGCAGTTGTATCTGAGAGTTTTCTTCTGTTTGTGAAGCTCTAAAGAGACATTTGCTGGCACAAAATTAGGCTGATCATAGGGTGACAGATTATAACTGACTTTTGAAACATCCTTGAAGGCAAATAACCCAGCTTTTCCAATATTCATCTTCCCTAAGATGAGGCTGCTTGTTAAGAACCAGCGTTGCACAGGGCAGGAACAGTGTCTGTATTTGTTATGCTGTCAGATCGAACTGTGGTGTAGAACTTGACTGTTTTCCAAAGCCTTCAGCAAGAAGTCTTACTGTTCCTTTGAATCAGTATGAATGTTTTAATGGCCATTCTGGTTCCAGGACTAGATTGGCTTATTTATTAATTTATAAATAGTGTGGCTGTGTTACTTCAAGATGTAAAAAATACAACAGGCTGTATTAGAGATGTCTGCAGCTGGCAAATCATTCAGAAAGATAGATATTTAATAATGTAACTTTTTATTTGGTACCATCTTTAATATCTGAAACTTCTGTTTGGTTGTTTTGGGTATTTTTATCTCTTATGGTACACTTTCCTATCATTCCAATTTCAGAATGGCCAGACTCCACTCATGTTGGCTGCTGAGCAAGGCAATTTAGAAATTGTCCAGGAGCTTCTCAAGAAGGGAGCTAATTGCAACTTGGAAGACGCAGTAAGTATTAGTGCTTTATATGAAGGTACTTAACAGTAGAAGAAGAAATTTTAAGAGGCGGGCAAAGATAAGATATTAAGTGAGCATTGGGAGGAGTGGGGGGGGGGGCACGGGGAAGGAAGAAGGTAGAAAATTATGACATCTAAGAGAAATTTTATCCAAAATTACTTGGCTCTGTATTCCTCTGCTAAGATTCCTTGTAAAGAATAGGGGTATTTCAGGTGTTTTCTGAACTTCTCTGCTGAATGTTGCTGCTGTTTCTTCTGGGAAATTAGTGCTAGGAAGTTGTAATAATAGGATTGTCGGTAGTTGATATAAAAAGATAGGCAGAATAGAGAAATACATGATCAAAGATGGGTCACAGTGATGTTGAGGTATGTGGGTTTGGCTTTTGTTTTTTCTTGATTTTGGTCTTTTTCAATAAATATTGAGGGAGAATTTGGGCTAAAGGATTATTTCAGGTGAAAGCTGTAACAGTGAGAGAGAAGGGTTTCAAATTTATGTTTTGTCTTCCTACCTTTGCAAAAGGGGTTGACTTTAAGTGAAAGGTGTCCAGAAGTCGGACAGAGGTAGTGTTAAAAAGCTCTGAAAGGTCTGTATATTCCAGTGGAGAGCGTTAAACAGGGAAAGGTTGTTACTTGTGTTTTTAAACTCTGCGCTTATTTTAATTCTAGCAGCATAGATTTCCAGGAAAGATCTTGTATGAAACCCGTCTTTTAAAAAATAATAATAAAAAACCCCCAACTCAAAAAGCAAATGTCTCAATTTTTGGAAACCCTTTTTTCATCTGCTGTAAATGTATGGTTTCTATACTTATCTGAAGAACATCTGTAGTACAAAGTGTTGCTGTATTTATATGTGTATAGCACATAAAACAGTAATCCACGCCTGGACATGGTTTGAACAGTGGATGGAAGGTAAGTGTAATGTAAAAAGAAATGTATGTCCTGAAGTGATCATAGATCCAAATTTTCATGTATATTAGCCCCTTGGGTGGTTCTACTCACTGTATGTTGAGACAAAACACCAGCATTTTCTGTGGTCTTGATTGCCATCTCATACTTGCCCAGAAGTTCCTGATGTCTTGACCTCATTCTCTAGTCCTTTGAAGGTGTTGCTTCCTTCATAAAATTTTCAAGTTAACCTGTAGTGAACTGAGCAGCGGAGAGTGAATATTGAATATTGCTTAAAAATGCTTTTTTTTTCCTTTTTTTCTAGGATAACTGGACAGCTCTTATTTCAGCAGCTAAAGAAGGACATGCAGCTATTGTAGCAGAGCTACTCAATTACAATGTCAGTTTGGAGCATCGGGATTTGGTATGTGTTGTCCTAGTGTAAAAATACAGTAGTTTCCATCTTTTTAGTAATATTAACAGTTTGGGGAGTTGGAGATCTTCCATTCTGTAAAACAAACCAAAGATATTTTATTCTTAAGTTATGTACTCAGTGCTGTTAAAGTGGTTGTGTGTTCAGTCCTTGTTATATTTTAAACTTGCAAAACAGTCTTAGAACAAAGACAAAATTAAATAAAAGTTGCTCATGAAGTTTCTGAAGAGTATTTTTTACATTTATTTGAATTGTGCTTACTAGGGAGGATGGACTGCCCTGATGTGGGCATCGTATAAAGGCCGTACTGAAGTAGCTAAACTGCTGCTTGAGAAAGGAGCAAATCCAAACATCACAGGAATGGTAAGTTTCAGTCTTAAATGTGCCTTTCTCCCAAATTGTTAAAGGCCTGAACTGCACACTCATTATCTTGATTAAATATTTTGCATTTTTTGCAATATAATGTTAATCACTGCACTTTATTAATAACAGGATTGCTTTAAGAATCTGCATAACAGCCTCGTTTTTAATTAATTTTATTTTTTTTTAATTAAGACACTTGAATGTGTAGTATTTAATGAGATTGAAATTAGCAGGAGAGGAAATAATAGAAAAGTTAAGTAGTGTATCTAATGCTACTTGTATAACAGTTATTTTCTGTGCCTGTGTAAGTAAGTTAACGGAATAACTAATATGTGCAATTTGGAAACAACAGCTTGTTTTAATTATTTCATAATAGTTACCAAATGGACTAGATTATATAAATATGTACTATAACTGTGTGAGAGAATTAAACATACTGGGATTTACTGTATTTTGTTGTATAACTGTTTTCTCTAGAAGTATAGGCATGTTGAAACTGAAATGAACAATTTGTTTATACTGTCAGCACTCTGGTGTCTGAGGCAATAGTGAACAATCAGGGAAGAGCCCTGGTGACATCCTGGTAGTGGAATTCATCTGGCTTGCAGATGCAGCTTCTGCACACGTCTGACATGACTGATCTGCAGTCCTGGTTACTTAGGGATATGGCACAGCTGTTGGTTGCTTCTCTCTCTACTTGACAAATTTCAAAATTAAGACAAGGATGTGCATTTTTAAATCTTTAAGGAGTTATAAACCAAAATGAATTCAAAACAGTAGACACCTACCTAGATGTCATCTAGACAATGTAGTAGGCAACAGTTATTGATACATAGTTAGATTTATTTCTGTACATTCCTTCTGGTGATTTATCTCTTGGAGCATAGTGGTCTATATTGTTCATGAAAAATAATTAAAATTATGACTTTAATTCCTTTTTTTTTATTTTTAAATTCTAAGCAATACAGTGTTTATCCAATTATTTGGGCAGCAGGACGGGGCCACTCAGATATAGTACATCTATTACTGCAATATGGAGCTAAGGTGAACTGCTCTGACAAAGTGAGTTACATTTATATAATACATATTGTCTTTAATGCTTGATAAATTTATTGTAAAAGTAATTTTTTTTTCTTTTAAGAAAAGTCTTGAGTTTTTGATTGGAAAAACACCCACTGTTACATTTTGCCCATGAGTTCAGAACTAGTGTGTTAAAGTAAGTCATACTTGCAAGAGTTTTTTCCATAGTATGCTGAAGATGGTTGTGAACGTTTATTTCAGTGGAGCATGTTTCTGTTTCCTTAGCTGTTGGGAACCTTGCTATCTTAGGTTGCCTAGAAAAAATGATTCTTACAGCTATCTTCTACAAAGAAAAAGTTAAAATGGCTTTTCAAATGCCTGTGCTATTCACAAGATCAAATTATATCTTTGTAAAAATGAAAGCAAAGATAAATACTAGGTTGTAGGAGATCTTAAATACAGAGAGCAATATGATTAAAATGTTTACAAATGTTTTTTCAGTATGGAACCACGCCGCTGGTTTGGGCAGCAAGGAAAGGGCATTTGGAGTGTGTGAAATACTTGCTGCAAATGGGAGCTGATGTTGATCAAGAAGGAGCTGTAAGTAATGTTTGTTTTCTGGTGATAAGATGTAGGTACATACATCTGTGTGCAATGTTTTATTTTATAATACAAATAGCAAGAAATACATTAACCAATGACATGCTGATGTTGAAGTATATTACTTTCCAGCTATTTGCAAAGTACAAGTAAAAAATTACCTGAAGTTCTTTGTGACTTGTAATAAAATACTATGTAACTGGGGAGTCATATTGACAATTCACAAACTGTTATGTAAAGCATAAATTTTAATGAACGTAAATGAATTCAGGTTATTGTTCTCTGAAGGTCAACACTGTCAAAATCAATTCTGTACCCAAGCCTGATATGTCAAACAGCTTTTTTCTCAGTGCTATTTGAAAAATAAGTCAAACACAAGGCATCTTTTAAAAATGTGCACTGTGTTTTTAAATGAAACAGATTTTTATTTTTTGGTGTATAACACACTTAAAATGCTTGTGCCAAAAAAAATCAGTAGAAGTTATGTGGAAAATTAGGACAACTTTGGGTATTCCTATGACTATTTCTAAAGTTCTTCAAAAAACCTCTTCGTGAGGTTTTTTGTGGCAGAACTGGGTTCTCTGTGTTCTCATATGACAACGAAAATTATTTTACCATGTGACACTGAGGAGTTAGAATAAACTGATCTTAGCTTTACTGTTTGCACTTGAAGTGTTTTCTAGGGTAGTACTTTCTTTTTTTCGAAAAGCATAGCAAGTGCACTCTAAAATAGGAAACTGAAGAAACATTTGGATGGATGAAAAAGTAATGTTAATGCATGTTTTTTATTTAACCTGCTGATATAATCATGATTTCTATATCTACTGTACAATAAAATCTGTTGTTTTGGTTTCAAGAATTCTATGACTGCGCTTATTGTAGCAGTGAAGGGTGGCTATACTGACTCAGTAAAAGAAATACTGAAAAGGAACCCAAACGTAAACTTAACAGATAAAGATGGAAATACAGCTTTGATGATTGCGTCAAAGGAGGGCCATACGGAAATTGTGCAGGATCTTCTTGATGCTGGAACTTATGTGAACATTCCTGATAGAGTGAGTAAATTTTCATCTTAACTGTGATTTTTATATATAAAATGTAATAGTAATATGTATTTAAATATCAGCATACACAAATTTGTGGGTATGTGATTTTTCTGACTTTCTAATTTTTCTGCCACCTAGGGGTATTTTTAAGTATTGCTATTTTCTAGGTATGTTAAGTGGCACATTATGCTGGGTGAAGGTAAAGGATAAACTACAGAAACTGCTCTCTTTCTTTGGAATTCTTGAATTGTGAGTTTCCATGGATGTCGAAATGATTTATGGTTGTATGTTTGTTGTGTCTCTTAACATAAGACTAATATTGAACAAACTTGCAGGTTTGGGGTGGCAATTTTTTGTGTTAATACGAGTAGTACTGTTAAAATTATAAAGCAATATTATAAAAAAACCAAAACTATTTCATTCAGCATCTACCTTTGTCTTTTACAGTAAAGCTTTTTACTAGGAATTTTATGTATATTAAAGGAAGACTTTAGCTCTGGGCTAAGAAATGTAAATATAACTGTACCTGAGCTGCAAGTGCATTGTTCAGCAGAGGCGTGCAGGGCAGGCAGTGACTGGAGTGTGAATCTGCTTGCGCACTCTGGGATTTGGTTGCTTGTATAGGTGATGTGGACTGTCTGTGGTGTCTTTTTTGATAATCAGGTTTTTCTAAAGTGTCAGAGGCAGACCAGGCACTGCACCCTGGGGGCTATAGGTGGTGAGATGCTTAGTGCCTCTCTTGAGATCAGTATTTTAGTTCAGAGCAGTAATAAGATTTTGAGGCTGAATTCCCAATGCCTAAATTGAATTGCTTGGGGTTGCAATTGCTTTGGGGTCCTAATATTTGCCTCATAATTTTAAAAGGATTTTTGGATATATTTTTCTGTATCTCAGGTGTCAGCTTAGTGCTTTTCTTAGGTGGTGATATACTGAGCTGGTGTTGCATGTGACAACAAATTTGATCTTGGGCACATATCAAAGCAAAACATTTAAATATTTAAGAAGATAAATCACAATCTCCCTTCCTGCCCCCTCTGTCACAAAAGTCTACAACTGTCTGTATTCCTCTTCTTTTAGGAAGAATAAATTGCAGCTTTCAGTCTAGCTGACTGTATTCCAAAAATATGTCAAACAACAGGTAGCCTTAATCTCAGATGGTAGAGTAGGTTTTGATAAGGAAAATTTTTTGGTTTGCAGCCAGGAGTGTAACAGCTGTGATTGACAGGGGATCTACTACTGCTCTGAGCTTTCTAAATGGATTCCACACCTGTGATACGTATTTTTCCTGTTTCTTCATAAAAGAAGTATTAGGTAATTTCAGGATTTCATTTATTGAAATTCTGGCATATCCTTAAGGGTGTTAAAATCAGAAGCCTTAAGCAGAATTGTAACTTTTTTACATATACACAACTCCATTTATCACAGTAAAATATTTCTTTCTTGTGATAAATTTGAGGTAAAATCAGCCTTTTGCTTCTTTTCTTTATAACAGCATAGTGTATGTAAGCAGAATAGCAGTCAAATCTGCACAAAAAAAAAAAAAAGAGATAGAATTCTTTAAAATTCTTGAAGATCTTTTGTCAGCTGTGAAACATCCAAAGGAGACAGCCAACATTCTTGTCTGATTGTAAAGAGGTTATTACTGTGAGTAATTACTTGTCTGATTGTAAAGAGGTTATTACTGTGAGTGGTTGGTCTTCCTTTTTTTTTTTTTTTTCCAGAGAGAACTATTTTTTGTATCCCTCTTTAAAATGAGTGCAGATTTCTTAATGTATATAGGCATAATGCATATTTTGAGGCCGTAATTTATTTTGTGTTGCATTTCTTTTTGCTAAACAGTATTAATTAATCTTCAATATTCTTTCACAAATTTTCTAGAGTGGAGATACAGTGCTGATTGGGGCTGTTAGAGGAGGTCATGTTGAGATTGTGAGGGCCCTGCTCCATAAGTATGCTGATATAGATATCAGAGGTCAGGTAAGTACAACAATTAAATGTTAGTTTGGATACCAGACAGTTATGCTGTGTGTCTTAAAACAGGTCTTTAAAAACTTTTTCAGTCTACTCTGTAGAAAACTTGGATTCCCATCACACATTAAAAATACATCAAGTTACTCTGCAATTTTTAAGATAGAAGACATATGTAATTGTAATGACATGTTAAGCAGGATTTTTTTCAGTTAATTTATATAGTGGTTAAAAAGCAGACATAAATTGAACTTATTTCTTCTGCACTGCTAAACAAATTTAAAATAAGTACTTAACGCTGCCCTTATTTTAATAATTGATATTTTAATTACAACAAAAATATATGAAAGTCCACTATACCTTATACTATCTGTTGTGCAGTTCTGTCACTGCTTGATTGTCTCCTTCACTAACTTCCTTTTCCACATTAAGCAGTGTTATCAGTGATTTCCATGTTTTCTACTTACCCTCTTCTTTTGTTTTTTGTCCTTTGATTAAGGTACTGTTTTTATTCTTCTACTGAAAGCTTTCTTACTCAGCATGGTACTTATTTTTGTTACATTCAACCTGCTTTCTTTTGCTTGAAGCTATTCAGATTACTCTGCTTGCAGGCACATATGTTCTGCCAAGTTTGAACACAAAACCAACTAGTCACTGTGAGCTGCAAGGATTCATTGCCTGCTGTTGATCAGACAGAGCCTCTTTGAGAGGCCGAGAATCTCTTCATTTGGGAGAAATAATAGTGGTTGGATCTCTTCCTCTAACCTGCTTATTGGAAACAGGGAATTGTGTGTCTCAGTTCATTGCTGACATGGGTCTGACAATCTGGAGCTTTTCAATGTCTGGGTATGTCCAAGGCAATACAGGAGCGGCAAGAGATTTCCCCCAGCCCCCTCAGGGATGGGGAAGCTTGTGACTTCTGCTGGTGGGAGGCTGGCTGTATGGCAGTTTGCAGGGGTTCATCTAGAGAACGCATTTGTGGCCTTGCTGACACAGGAGGAGTGACACAGGGGAATATTCTGGCTGTGCACCTCAGATCTCCAGATTAGGACCAGCAGTGTCAAAATCAGTGATGAGTGCTGATGTTTAGCAACCCCCTGCTGTTGGGCCCTGCAGCACCTTTCTGCCAGACAGACCTGTTCCGGAGAGATTTGCCACCTGCCCAGACCCATAATGTTCTGGAAAAGCTTGCTGAGTCTTGTCCAGCCTTCCTGCAACTTTGCTACTTCTTCATTCACATGGACGCTAGTCGAGGAAGACCTAGAGCAGTTAAAACATGAATATAGAATTGTATTCTCTAGCCAGATTTCCATTTCTGCTCCAGAGTTCTACTGGTGTGCCAGTTAGATTTGGTAGTGTTTCCCTTTGCTCTGAGCCATGCTAAAATTCGCTGTATTATGTGCTGTTTTCAATATAGTGTATGTACGTTGTAGACAGTTTTTGAAATTAATCCAACTGAATGAAAATACTGTTAACATTTAATATCCTCTATTTGCAGGATAATAAAACTGCTTTATATTGGGCAGTTGAGAAAGGAAATGCTACAATGGTGAGGGATATCTTGCAGTGCAACCCTGATACTGAAACTTGTACAAAGGTAATGATTAGAATTTTAATTGACTTGCTTTGTTTAACATCTTCTCTTTTCTCAAGCCCTGTGTGATGTTAAGATCCATCATACCAAGTTGAGTTTTTGTGAAGTGTTGGTACCTTGCATGCTGTTAAAAGAAAAATAAATTTCTTCTGAAATGTGGAATTTATTTTTAGCAATGGTAGCGTCCCCTTTGTTGATAAATAATCGCCTACTACTCTAACTCAGTAGCAGGAAAAGTGTGGGTACTTTACTTCTGTATCCTTGAGTAGAGGGCAGGTGCTACTGGAAACTGAAGAAAAGAGGTTTCTGGTATCACTAAGCATAAAAGTTCAGACCACTACTTACTGCATGTGCAGGAATAAAAAATAACAGAGGAAGTAGTATGTATAGCAGGGAATTCCCTCTTCCATCACTCTTTTTTCAGGTATCTTGTATTATATTTGAATCTTGCCTTTCTGTTTCACCTGGTTATTAACAGAAACGTATTTGGTTCTGTGGTTCTAACCAATCTAGAATACAGGCTGTATGATCCTTTTTCAATAACATGTACTGAAGTGTTAGTTGCATGGTAACATATTTAAATAAATTCTCTTAAAAGTTTGGTATTTAACTTGTTATGCTATCACTAGTTTTTGCTTGGTTTTGAGTATACAGAGAAGATTTTTATCAGGCTTACTTTTCCCTCTTAGGATGGAGAAACACCACTTATAAAGGCAACCAAGATGAGAAATATTGAAATAGTAGAACTTCTTCTGGATAAAGGAGCTAAGGTCTCTGCTGTAGACAAGGTAAAGAATATTTGTTTACTTTAGTATATTTAATCGTTTTAATTTTGAAGCAGAATTTTGTAGTGATATGCCAAGACCAATACAGAAGAAGAGCTTTCCCTATGCTTAATAATTAAATAGACCGTAATACTTATGCTTAGTCTCCCATGTGTTTACTAATTAAATAGATGCAAATACTTCAATATAAATAAATTCCCACCATTGATATATTGGTATTTTGTTTGTATTGGAGTCCTTTTTGGAATATGAAAAAAATCCCAGGTCAGGAATAAAAATTAAACTCGCTTCACTTTGATTTCACAATTAGAATATAAGTTCTTAGTATGCTTGAAAAAAAGCATAGAGAGTGATTGCTATTTGTCATTGATATTTGGTTTCAATGTTAAACTAAGCAATGCCAAAAACAAATTCAGTGGTTTGTTGCTGTCCTTTTACCGTTACTTGTCTTATAAGTCATTGCTTTGACTGTCAACCTTTTAAACACAAGAACATATATTTGATACTTTTTTTAACCTCTTATCTTTAGGGTGAATAAGCAATAATGTTCATTTGATGTAATGAGGAAACTTTTACTGGAAAGTTTTTTTTGAAGAAGTCTGAGCAAACCTTGAAGTAATTCTAACAGGGAGCATCTCTTGTTCCAAACCTGTCTCTGAATTTGCCAGTGGACACTTGTTTCTAAATAGAGACTACAGTTTTCATGAACTTTAAGATATTGTTATAAAGATTTAAGAAATAAGATATTTAACATTATAAGAATTGCCTTTCTGCATGTCTTCCCTGAAACTTTTAAAATGCTTTTTCAAGGGGAAAAATGCTTGTGGTAAGGTGTTAATGCTGTTAAGAATATCTTAAGATGTATTTCGAGTAAATAAGGCATCTGAAATAATGTGGAATATATGGTCTGTTCATAATCTTAGATGTTTGTGTTAGTTATTGCTGTTTTTTCATTTAATTGCAGAAGGGAGATACTCCACTTCATATTGCCATTCGTGGAAGGAGCCGTAAACTTGCTGAATTACTCTTAAGAAATCCAAAAGATGGTAGATTGCTTTATAGACCAAACAAAACAGGAGAAACACCTTACAATATTGACTGTAGCCACCAGAAGAGTATTTTAACACAGATATTTGGAGCCAGTAAGTATAAACATTCAATTTTATATTTTCTTAATCACTTTTATGTTGAGAATTGAGTTTATTCAATTCTGTATTGAAAAAAAAAATATTGCAACCAGTTGCAAAAAAAAAAATCAGTTGGGAAAATGTCCATTGTTCTGAAAGCCTAACAAAGGTCAAACGTACCTTTTATTTTTGAGTTTTGACATGGGATACTATGCAACTTCTGTTGATCATTTTGCTTTTTACTTGGATCTTGCTTGTGTAGGAATACTTTCTTTGACTTACTGTGATTTGGGATTTTGTTTGAGTCTCTTTTGGTAAGCTGTAATGATTTTGATAAATGGTCCACATGAATGTTGCATAATTAAAATTCCTTTGAACAAGTGTGTACTAATAATAACAGCCATGATGTGGGAGGAGTATATATATACAATATAGGTGAACCTGTCATGATCTCATGTGGGAAAATTGTTGTATTGGACAGATTTCTTAAAGCAAACTTCTGTAACACACTGTTCGTATTACAGGACACTTGTCTCCCACGGAATCTGACGGTGACATGCTGGGTTACGATCTGTACAGCAGTGCCTTGGCTGATATTCTGAGTGAACCAACCATGCAGCCTCCTATCTGTGTAGGCTTGTATGCACAGTGGGGAAGTGGAAAATCTTTCCTGCTCAAGAAACTGGAAGGTAAAAGTTGGTTTAGGGTTGTTTTTTTGTGTAGGTTTTTTGTTGTTGTTTGGTTGGTTTTGGTTTTGGTTTGGTTTTTTGCCTTTCTCGGGGTTTTTTTTGTAGTTTCAAATCTGTCTATGAAAGGTATCGCATGGGAGCTGCTAGTTTTTGTGACAGCTCTTGGTCCATTTAATGTTGTATCCAGTCTCTGTTTCTGTAATGACAGGAGTTAAACTTCAGTGTGATCAGTTAATCCAAAAGTTGTTTTGTTCATTTATTGTTGTCTATTATCCTCTGGCTTTCCGGAGGCGGTGAATCTACCCTTTAAGTACTGTTGTGAAAATATGGCTGCTGAAATATGCCTTGCTAGAGGGTGTTTGTGTGTCAAGTCGGGTTCAGACTTCTTTTCCTGCAGTATTATTTATTGTGCCTCCTGTGTGTCTTTTTTTTTTTTAAGACCAAATTCCAGACTATTAATATTGTTTCTCTGTAGTGTGTTTTCTCTGCATCTAGTCTTCTCCCCCTTTCCTTTTATTTCCTTTGACCTTTTTGAAGTTTCTGAAATGATGGAGGAAAGCAAATACGGTGTATGAAGAGAATCAATACTTTCTTCACAGTGGAAATAGGCATCTTATTTATAGTTTTGTCCTTCCCTATCAAAGGGCACTTTCTGTGATTGTGTCAGTACCATTCAAAATACTTTTACTAGTATTGATGTTTCTTACTTTGTGGTTTCTATACTTTTAAAAGCTTCTATATTAGTAAAATATAAACTGTTTGACTAATATAGACTAGTGGGGTCTCTGCATTTGTTTTGTTCACCTCCTGCCCTATGTCATATACAAAAAACAGTATGCATTTTTGACAGTGATGTTTATTGTTGATCTTAAGTTTTTAAAATGCTTCTTTGGTATTTTTTTTCCTGTTCCTCATTCATCTTTTTATTCTGGATTGTGTATTTAATTTTTCTTATTCAATAGATGCTAAATAAGTTTCTTCGGGAATTCCTGTTTCAGTAAATATGAATCAACAAACAGAAATAAATAATGTAGCCTTTATATTATATCTGACTACTTGAGATTTCAGTGATGGATCCAGATACAGATTTCAGTGATGGAGGTCTGGGGGTGCTTGGGTTGTTTTGTTATTTGGGGTTTTTTTTGTTTTTTTTTTTGACAGACATGGTGGATTTATTTTTCTTGATGTCAAAAATACACATTAAACTTTTGAAGGAGAACGGGAAACAGCATGGCTTTTAATATGCCTTTAAAAGTATAAAATCTGCAGCAAACAGTGCAAGTGTTATTATTTAAAAGGCTTTATTCATTACATGGATGAAAACTTAGAATTTTGCCTCTAAGAGTTGAAGAAGAATTGAAGCATCATTGTCCCTTTTTTTTTTTAATCAATAATAAGGAAAAGTTATATAGTCTAGTGAAAAAGTGTGTGCTTGTTTATCAAAGATGACCATTATAATATCTTTACTTTCTATTCTAGAATAGTATAGCATGTTAACTTGTCTTTGTCTTTTTGGTTTAGATGAAATGAAGACTTTTGCAGGACAGCAGATTGAACCTCTGTTTCAGTTCTCCTGGCTTATTGTGTTCCTCACACTTCTTCTGTGTGGAGGTTTGGGCTTATTGCTTGCTTTCACAGTGGATGCAAAGCTTGGAATAGCAGTGTCTCTCAGCTTATTAGCAGTTCTCTACATCTTCTTTAGTAAGTCTTATTTTATATGAAATTTGTGAAGGTTTTTATCTATTTTTGGAGTTCAATATTGTTTTGTAGACATGCTCTCTGATTCAGAAAAAATGCTAAATGGTTTTGCAATAGGACCCCTTCAGACCCTTTTCTTTTGTTTTGCATGTAATTTCTGAAGAGGCATTTTTGAAAGCAAAGTAGTATTTTGTATATTTGTATATTAACTTCATTATTTTACTCTTATGATTGTAATTTTTAACCATAGCTGTTAAAAATACATTCAACTCCGTTTCTGCAACTTCTCATCTTACTTGTTCAAAATTCATGGTTCCCTCAGTTGTGAACATTGACTAAATACAGCCATAACTTTTTTTTTCCTACATTTTTAATATATTAGCTGTAATTTACTTTGGTGGCCGAAGAGAAGGTGAGAGCTGGAACTGGGCCTGGGTATTAAGTGCAAGATTGGCAAGACACATTGGATATTTAGAGTTACTTCTCAAACTCATGTTCGTGAACCCCCCCGAATTACCAGAGCAAACCACTAAAGCTTTACCTGTCAGGTGAGTTATTTCAGTTATTGGGTCTTCAATGAATAATTCAGGTTTACTGTGGTACTCTTCAAACTGTGTATATTAATATACATGTTTATCTTCCTATGAAAAGCCACTGAGCCTTCTGTTTGAAGAATAGTAGCCCTGGAAGATCACGTAGTTAATTTTTTCATTGTGAAGAATGTAGTAGTGTTTTCAAAAAAAACCTCTGTGCCAAAGTGAGTGAAGTTACTCCTGTTCAGTTCTAGGAGTTTTGACTGTCATGCTAACAAAAATTTGTAGAAGACAAAGAACGTGGTTTCCTAATACAGATTACTGTGTCTTCTGTTTAATGCTTTAAGTACAGCATCGGGCTGCTCAAAGCTTCCCGTTTACCAGAAAGCAAGAAAATGTATGCTGTGTGTTTCAAAGTTTCGTTTACTCTTTGCTTAGAGAGTTGTATTTTAGCCTGGGGGTGCTTTTATGTGATCCTTTTCTGTTGGTTGGGTTTTGGGGGGCTTTTTTTTTTTGGTTTGTTTGTTTTTTTTTATTAATCCTCCATAAATATTTGTAAATAGTTCAGAATGCAATTCTGGAGATACTTGTCAATATTATGGTTTGCATCATAAAGATATTTCTATGTTTTTATTGCCATCTGAGGTGCCATTACTGATGTGATCATTTTCATATTCTTAAGAAACCAAGTTTTAGAATAGAAATTGGAGCGAAGAGGGTGCTCACAGGAGAAGAAATAATAAATAAAAAAAAAGAGTATTTACGTATTTTACATTTTGTGCTGCTTAAAGAATTTTAGTTGCAGAGATGCAGGAAGATTTTTGTTTTGCTTACCTAAAGCTTTTTAAAGTATAGAAAATACATGTGTTTTTTTTTTTCTCTTTCAGATTTTTATTTACGGACTACAATAGACTGTCCAGTGTAGGTGGAGAAACGTCACTGGCGGAGATGATTGCTACCCTGTCTGATGCATGTGAAAGAGAATTTGGTTTCTTAGCAACTAGGCTATTTCGAGTTTTCAAGACAGAAGATACACAAGGTTTTTATTACCTGAATGACATTTCCTATTATTCCATTTCAGTGCACCGTTATCAGGGTTCTGCTTTCCACGTGATAAGCTCTTTTTAGAAACTGTTGTAGCCATGCAGAAATTCATACAGAAAGGAAAACTCTTCACATTGTTTTGGGGAGAAAAATGGCCTGTTTCCTTTGGTGATCTTGATTTTATTAGTATATTATAATATATTCTCTGAAGTATAGTTTTCAGAAGTGATAACGGAAATGCATATTTCTATTACGTCCTTTTAGATGCAGCATGATATTTTTCCATAGCAATTAAATCACTGTGGCTGAGTTAGATGTGGGAAAATGTTTACTTTTGTGTATTGCTAAGAGAAGTTTCTATTTGGTTTATTAGATTTTTAGTTGAGCGCTTTTTTGAGTTGTTCTTGGAAATAGTAAATGTATAGAACATGTTGGTCCAAAGTTATAAATTGCTGTCATTAGTGCTGGTAAGATGGGATGAAATATTCCTATTTGATCTAAATGGAAAAAAACTTTTTTTCTGTACCATCTGTAGACTTCTGAAAAAAAAATGTGCAGAACAGAGTATGATATTGTGAAGAAAAGGCATTTCTTATGTGTAACTTTCAGTTCATAGAGGACTTATTTCTACTTTGAGTTCAGTTTCAGTCAGTTACTTGTCAATTCATTTTGACCTTGACCAGAAATTGAATGTTAGATGCTGTTTCCTTCTACAAAATGAAATGTTTAGACTCTCCTGTCTTGCAGAGAGTGGAAAAAAACATGCTGTGCTGAACACCAGTTACTCGTCATTGTTCTTTCTCAGATTCACTGAATATTCTTTAAGGAAGTGATGTGTGGAGTTTTTCACCCTTCTTTCCATGCTAAACATTCTGCAGCTCTTCTCATTAACCTTTGTGAAACAGCTTTCATGATGCTGTGATTTCTCCCAAAATTGACTTGAGAATGGCAGTATAGTGCTTTTATTTGTAGTCTTATATTTCTCTCGTGTCCCTTGGCTCTGTTGCCTTCCTGTGCTCTGCCCAATTACCTAACTGATTTATTTTTTTTTTATCTCTTTGATCTTGCACATCTCCTTGTCTCCAGGTGTTTATAGGTCTAGGGTCATAATTTTCTTGTCTCTAGATGTTCATAGAAATTCTGTATCAGTTTCTTTTTAGTCTCCTGTATTTTTAATTTTTGCAATGTCTGTAAACTGGCAGACAAGCCTATGCAATTGTCATTTCGTTGCTGGATGATTCCCAAGTTTCTCTCTAATCCCATTCGGTCTCTTTCTAGCTAAAGGAAGCTTATATCCCTAATTCAAGATGTCTAGAACTGCATGTAATTATAACTGAGCTGTTTGTTTGGATTTTTTTCTTCTTGCTCCTGTCGTTATGCATTTCTGTTGCTTTGTCCTGCATCACATTCATATGTCACATAAGTCAGTAACGCAAAAGGCCTTTCCAGCTCATACCCCACTCTAGAATATCATACATGGGCTGTGTATGGACCTGGAATATTTTTTCCACGTAGCATATTTAAAATATCTTTTTTCTATTCCAGTTGAAATATTGGGTTTTTAGCAGTTGTCATTTTGTATCAGATTATTGGTATTAATGTTCTTTGTCAACAAACATGTACAGAAGATGTGAATCTTCTAGATGTGCACATAACTAGATGTGCCCAGATCCTTAAGGCAGAGGCTGCTGCTTGGGGGGAAAAAAAAGCTACTTCTTTGATCACTCCTCTAGCTGTGCTAACTTCCAGCTGCAACATTTCTTGTCTCTTCTTTATTGATCCAGTTGAAATCAGGAGCTCTATTCTTTACTGAGGCCCTTGTGATCTGTCCAAATCCTCCATATTGCAGCCCTCCCTTGTTTGTGTATGTTTTAGCACATGAGGCAGGATAGTTTCAGGCTGTAGCTTGCAATTTTGATTTAGTTCTCCAATGGCACAATTATTATTAGATAATATAAGTACCATGTGTCTGTTTAAAACCAAGTAGTTACCATACTGTTTTCCTAAGATTTATGTATATAAATGCACTTTACTTAGAGACATCACAAAAAGGATGATACCACTGATATGAAAGTGTCTTTAGTAAAATCCTATCCGGGCAGTGTGGGTTTCTTGAACCAAAGGAAATAAACTGAAGATTAAAGGAATATTTCCACTTCATAATTTCTAAGAATTTTGGCAAACTTAGATTTTCTTTCATGTTCGTGATAGGATAGTAACACTGCAGGAACCTTTCATGCAAGTTAGTGTTTTATGAGAAGTGTGCAACTTAATAGATTTTGTACTCATGTGTAATTACATTTTAACATTGATTTTAAGAAGAAATACTTGTTTCCTAGGTAAAAAGAAATGGAAGAAAACTTGCTGCCTCCCATCCTTTGTGATTTTTCTGTTCATCTTGTCTTGCGTTGTTTCTGCCATTGCCCTGCTGGCAATATTTAATGTGGAACCAGCCAACATGACAGTGAATGTTATTCTCATATCAGTTACCTGCGTTGTTGGTTTGGCCTTTATCTTGAATTGTCGCACGTGGTGGCAAGTGATGGATTCAGTTTTGAATTCTCAAAGAAAACGTCTTCACAATGCTGCCTCCAAGCTTCACAAGTTGAAAAGTGAAGGATTCATGAAGGTAAGCGTTTCTATGAATTGGCCATGAAAAGGATTGAGACAAAAGCCCAGACCTGTAGCCTTCTCAAGATAGGGCACCATATATTTAAATCAAGCCAAGTCTCAAAACATTAGAATGAAAGTTGGTGAGATTTTAGTGAGGGAAGCACTTCTGTTTCACTGGTAACTAATGCTTAGTGTGTGAGATCTGTCTGCCTGAGCAGGAATGTTAAATTTGGATTAAGTATTACATTTCTAATTTTCTATTTGCTGGGAGGAAGGAAAACCAGTTGTTCTAAACTATCAGTATTCAGTAAAAGCTTACTTCACATCATAAAATTAGAAAATACAGCCTGTAAAATTCTCTAAAGTTGAAAAAACAAGCGTAACTGTGGTTGTCTGCAAGACCTCTTACTAAGAAAGGGATGATAGCACTGAAAGAACTTCCCAGAACAGTTCACGTCTTTCATGAAAAATGATAGAAAATAATATTTTGCTGGATTGTAGTTAGTGATTAAAAAAAAGGACTCATCAGGCTGTCATCAAATATTCTATATGCTTCTATCTGAAAATAAATTTTAGCATTGTGATGGTTACCTCCATAGATTCCAGCTAATACATTGTATAACAGTATGTTGTGCATTTATTTTTGTAGCACAGAAGACCTTATTTGTGTCTTGCTACTGTGGTTCTTGCCATTTGTTTTTTGATTTGGTATTTGTAGCAAAGCAATTTTTGAGGATTAGAATAGAATAGAATCATAGAATCATCCAGGCCGGAAGGGACCTTCAAAGGTCATCTAGTCCGACCTCCCCGCAGTTGCAGGTACAAATACTTTTTTTGTTTACTCTTGAAATACTGATTTACAGTGCATAAATATTACTGTCTTTTAAAATAACATATAAATTAATTTTTAAAAGGGTAATTTGTTACATTAAAGTGGAATATGCAGTTCTGCTGTACATTTTTGTGCAAATATGAAACTTTTGGAAGTGATATTTTGGGACTTTGATTTTGGGTATCTATAAATGTAGGGGGTTTTGTTTTCTTATTAAAGCTTTTTTTGGGACAAGTAGCAATCTGCAAAAACAATTATATGCATTTTTGTGAGTTTCAAGTATTAGAGATCTCTTTTCCTTCTTTGTTTATATAGGTTTTGAAATGTGAAGTGGAACTGATGGCCAAAATGGCAAAAACCATTGACAGCTTCACTCAGAATCAGACAAGGCTTGTTGTAATTATTGATGGGTTGGATGCTTGTGAACAGGACAAAGTTTTACAGATGCTTGATACTGTGAGTTGGACCATTTTGTAAAGATGATCTCTGGATTATCTGGATGAACTCTTCCATAGATGAGATCAGATACATACATACAGTTATTGTAGAAAGAAGGCATATATACTGAGTCTGTCTTGTAATCTTCTAACATTTGCGTACGTTGGCATAATTGTGGTACTAAGAGCAATGGGTCTTAGAAATTGAAAATTAAATCCCAATGGGGATTGTACATGTTAATACTTGTGAAAAGTTTTGAAATAATCAGATGTAAATTACTGAGAATTAATACCATTGAAACAAACTTAAAATGTTTGGAGAGTTTTTCAAACTTAGTTTTGAAGTACTTCAGAATAAAAAATACTTAAATGCTAAATATTGGGGGGGTTGGGGCTAGGACATTACTGCATGATAACTTCTCGGTTATGACTTCCGCTGTAACTACAACTGCTAATTTGTCAAGTATACTTATTTCTAATTGTTCCGAACATTAGATATCTCATATTGAAGAAATTGATACCTCTATTCATCTCTTGCCCTCTGAAGTTTTTAGAATGAATATAAAATGTTAAAACAGACATTTAAATGATCCACAGTTATTATTCATTACTATTAACAAGGTGTACTGTCTTTTTTTTTTTACAGGTGAGAGTCTTGTTTTCAAAAGGCCCATTTATTGCTATTTTTGCAAGTGACCCACATATTATTATAAAGGCTATTAACCAGAATCTCAACAGTGTTCTACGTGACTCAAACATAAATGGACATGATTACATGCGAAACATAGTGCATTTGCCTGTTTTTCTGAATAGCCGAGGACTTAGTAATGCAAAAAAATTGATGGTAGCTTCAACAACTAATGGGGATATTCCTTATACAGATAATGTAGGTAAGGTTATGCAGGAGAAAACGACAGTTCTGAAACTAATGTTCCAAAAAACCTGGGTTTTGGAACAAACTATTTAAATAATTGGCAGGCCTTCAGTGTTAATTTGTAGATCAGTCAAACGTATATGAATGGAGGAAATAGCTGTCTTTTGTTTTCCTTTCCTTAGGATTGCATGAAGACGTTGACAGGAGAGTTTCTCAGAACAGTCTTGGAGACATGACCAAGCTTGGTAGCAAAACTGCTCTCAATAGGCGGGTGAGATTTTTTTTTTTATTTATTTTTTTTAACCTAAATNTTTTTAACCTAAATGTAGTTACTGGTAATACTTTTTTTTTTCTTTTTTATTCTCTTTTTTTTTTCCTTTAACGTTTTTTATGATGTTAACTTGGAAAACTTAACAAACTGTTCTTATAACATTAATATAAATGATTCATGTAGGAAAGGTACATTGTTAAATCGGTAGACTGCTCTGTCAAAGCGGAATAAGTTTTCTTGGTCACTAAAGTGTTCTTTTCCACCAATACTTAGCATTCACAGAGAGTTGAATTTGAGATGATAGAGGATACTGGTAGTAGCTAGGTGTGTATATTTTGGATTTTTGTGCATACAGCCTGTATCACTTGATCACAGGATCTTGCAACAAGGGGCAATAATTGAACAAATCAAGGAATTCAGATTATAGTACAAGGGGCAATAATTGAACAAATCAAGGAATTCAGATTATAGTACTAGATTTTTACTGCAACATGTCCAGTGCATTTTTTTTTCCAGTGTTCTGTTCTGTTTTCCCATAAAAACAAAGTGGTTGAATAAAAGGTGTCTAGAAAGTTTGAGGGCTTCTTCCAAGTCTGAGGATTCTGTGATTTTTAAACTGCCATAGGAAGAGATTTGGGAAGTTTTATGTTATAGGTACCTGATCTTCACTTTAATTTTAAAATGTAATTAGTAAATGGATGGCATAAACTTTTTATAGAGACAGTAGGAAACAATGACGGGAATGCTGAAATTAGTAACCTCTTTACAAAATATGTCACTGTGTCAGTAGTTTGTCCCCTCAGTATTGGCGTGGAAATTTTTGCCAGTTCTTGGCTTATATGGAAATCACGTTTAACTGTTACACAGCTAAATCAGAATAAAATTCTGTTAGTATTTTTATGGTATTTCATGTTAACCTCACAGACATATTTACAAAGGTTCTAACTTTATAATCAAGTAAAACTGAAGTATTTCAAATAAATAGTTTATGATACCAATCAGTATTTCTTGTTTCCTTTGTATCATCATCAGGATACTTACCGAAGACGCCAGATGCAACGTACCATTACCCGCCAGATGTCTTTTGATTTGACCAAGCTGTTGGTTACAGAGGATTGGTTCAGTGATATCAGCCCTCAGACCATGAGAAGATTGCTGAATATAGTTTCAGTGACAGGTAAGTATTGCACGTTTGTGTACAGTAGACAGTATTGAGTCCATGTGTTGATTTTGAAAATCTTTCTGAAGCAAACTCCTTTAGAATGCAAGCAAATATTATAGACTATTCTACGTAGAGTTAAATTCCTTTGTAATTTCATTGACTTCAGTTGGGAGGCAAATGATTCTAGAAGACTTTTTTAAGAAGTTTTACATTTTTAAATTTTAAAGTGGAACAATAAACTACACTTTTCAATTTCTAATACACTAATGTGAACAAAGCTCATAGTGCTGGTATCTTAAGAGCTAAACTGAGAGACAAAATGTAAAATGTCAGGGATTCGCAGATTTGCCAAATGTATTGTTTTCAATACTTAATACGTACTATTTAGCATGCATATATGCTATATTAAGTTAGGCTTGTTATATACTGTAGGATGCAAACAGGAAGATTAATTCAGGAGCACTTCTTGCCAGTGGTAAGCAAGGTTATTGGCTTATAAAATAATGAGTAGTGTAATAATTGGAGAGATGGTAAACAGTTCTTCTCCTATGGCTCAGTTGAGGGAAAGACAAGTAGTGCTTTTAAAATTTGAAGTAGGTATTTGAAAAAACCCTTGCTTTTACTATTCAGTTATTTCTGATTTTGTTTTGTTTCGTGTGTATCTAATCTTGCATACAATTGTAGCTTTTCTGTTGACCCATTAGATATCAGTGGTGTCTAAGAAGTGATGCACTTCAGAGCTCTTCCCTTAGAAACTGATCCTGGTTACAGCTTCCTACATGACGTTTTAGGGAGGTCTTGGAAGATGACATTCTGTTCTTTTCAGCTCTTGTAGAGCTCTTCCCTGAATAAAATGGATTACTTGTTTTTATGCCACTTCAACTCTTTTAATCTGAGTTCTTGGTTTACAATAAAGGATCTCACTAAATGATGATTAGTATTACGCTTGAGTGAATGTTAATGTGTTTTGAAGGAAAAAAGTTCTGCTCTTGTTTCTGAGTTATTTCAACATTGATCAAATTATCACAAGCTCTGGATTATGTTAATGAAAGCAGAATCTCTAAAACTTATGATTTCGGTATGCCTAATAACATTTGATTGCTAGGAAGACTGCACTATGATGCTACCAGTAATAATAGCAATAAAAGGTTAAACAATCTTTGTCATTTCTAGAAATATGACCTATGTCTTTGTTTAATAACATCTAATGCTTAAGTAAAAAGAAGAAGTCTTAATTTTCTAAAGAGAGATGGATGACTTAATAGAATTTTAGGAAGGAAACTTCCACAGATAGAGAAATACCACAATTGCCTGCAGCCATGTCAAGGATGGTTTCAATGGATTTGGTATTAGTTCTGCATTGGGTGATTGTAGCCATATATTGCCTGTACTGGGGGCAGTTCAGAAATCAGACTGTCTCTACTGCACAGCACATGACCGGAGCTAGAAACCCGCTGCAACCACCTCAGGGCTCACTTAAGGTGTTTGCTTTACCAATAGACATACGGGGTAATAACACAGGCCAAAATGGAACTGATTCCTGCTGATCCATTTGGTTGCTGAAACCTGTTGCAGCAGTATCAATGCTGCATTCACTGCCCAACTTAACATTGTGTTTGTGAGTGCTTATTTCCAGCATGTCACAAGTAGGTGGAACTGATTTAGGTCTGGTGCAGTGCTGAAGTGATTGTAGTGGTTGTTTCAGTAGGAAGTATGATACCAAGGACACAGTTGAATGTCTCTGAGATGAGGTTCACCTCTCTTGGACCAGCCTGGGTAACTCAACAGGGTTGGCTGTTTCTCTGCAGTTCATTTCCTGGTGCTTGCTTAGTTTGGATTGTCCCAATTTACCTTCACTAAGGTTATGAAGAATTAAATGTAAATGCTTTTCTAAATTCAGTAAAATTGCCCATGTCTTATTTTCTATTCCATTAGCTTAATACTAGTATAATTAATAGAAGAGGGTTAATATGTCATTTGCCCCTTTTTTCCCTGTCTTAGTGATTATTCGTATGTGAAAACAGACCTAAAATTCTGAGCTAATGTTTTAAATAAATGTGCTGACTCTTAGCATTATTACAGTTTGGAGCACAAAAGGTGTTTTATGGTGTAAATGTGGAAGTATAACAAATTTACAAACTGTTAGTTGTAAAAACAGACACAAAAAAACCCTGCAGCAGTACTTTAGGTGCACTATAATCTGGGGTTATATAGGATGATTTCATGAACAGTTTCATGAGCAGAGCCTTCAGACTTATACATCACCAATATTAATAATACAATTCTAGAAAACTTGCTAAAACTTTAAATGCGTAAATGGTGACATTAATTTTTTGGCATTTTTTGAAATTAACTTTATTTGTTATTTCATACCTTGCCTTATTAAAGTAAAGCAGTCTTTTGTTTATAACTTTGAATTTTACTTTATTGGCTATTGAAGATGGCAGTTCTATGCTTGCTTTGACCATATTTCATATGCCAGTGTACATATGACCTTTCACAGTATTAGCATGGTTTTTGTGTTTAGATTGAGAAATGAATGCTGTTTGAAATTGTGTTGAGTTTTGTTAAAATAACTTAAAAGTGACCTGTAACAGGATTAGTAATTAGTGTTTAAACTGGAGCGGAACTTGATGGTTTTGGAGGGTCTCACATTCTGGCCAGTATATGCAAGAAGTTTTATTAGGTTGTCAAATGATATTTTTAGATATGAGTTTGAACTTACTGAGCTAAAAATATAATACCAGAAGGTTCACGGGTGAGGTTAAAAGACTAACATCATAGTAGTTATTTTGAGGAAGAAAATGATACTGGTCAAAAGGGAAAAAAATCCTGTTTTTTTTTTCCTCCTTCCCTGTTATATTAGGTCGTTTACTGAGAGCTAATCAGATCACATTCAATTGGGATAGACTGGCCAGTTGGATCAATCTCACAGAGCAGTGGCCATATAGAACATCGTGGCTCATACTGCATCTTGAAGAGACTGAAGGTGTTCCTGATCAGCTGACTTTAAAAACCATCTATGAGAGGTACGTGTTACTCTGATAATGGTGTGCACTTTCAGTGTTTAAAATAGTGATCGTTATTAACGATGACTAGAATAATGTGGCTTTCAAACAGCTATCAGGTCGTAATCTAAAACTCCCACATCTTACTCTTTTCTGTTGAACTTTGCAAACTTTTAAATTACTTTCACTGCTATTTAATGTGCCATGTATGAATGTGTGCTTTATAGTAAAATCAAAGAGAACTATACCAGATTTTTTTTGCAGACAGCTAGCTATGCTTCTGTCTATTGATACAATTTTCATCTCTATGTTGGCCAAGCTAGAAGGCTGTTTTTTATCCTGGCTAGAAATCTGAACTAAGCTCTGCAAAAACTGCCTTTACTGGTTAAAGATCCCTGAAGATTTGGTGCTTAGCAAGCGTGCTTGAGGCCATGGCGGTGCCTTGTGTTGCAGGTGAGGAATGTGAAAGTGAAACACATTCCACATGATGAATGAATTTCTCCATTGCTGATGCAAGTTGCTCTCCAACAGAGCTATCTGGTTATTGCAATGGAGAGCAAATGGTCCCTGTGTAGCCAGTGAACATGCCTCTCCGGAACCAGGCTGCTTGTAAGAAAGGAATTGGGGATTGTGACAAGTGACCTGATGACCGTGGAGGAAGAATGGGAGAGAAAGAATGTGACTGGGGGTAGGGTCTATAGGAAGAAAGCAGAGTCTGAGAATCAAAGTCAGTGAGAGAAAAGAAGGGTTTGACTTGTATAAGAAATAACTGAGATAGATGAAAAGAACAGTTGTGGGAAAGAGGAATGGCTGAGATTGATCAAGTTGCCAGAAGATCTAGAGATTTTGCAGGGTCCAGGGAAAGAATAAAGAGGAGAATGAACTTGGTCAGAAAATTTTGGGAAGATTCCCTGCACTATGAGTCAAGGAATGGGAGAAGATGAACTGGATGAGGGTCTGGGATGGGCTGGAAATGGCTGAAGTATTGAGAAAAGAATCAAGAGTGATTGGGAAAGGTGATAGGAGAGGATTGTATTAGGAAAGGAAAATGGAAGTGGGGTTAGGATTTGAACATAGCCCAGAAGATGGAGGGAAAAGTGTCTACTGGGCATGACAAGGCTGAGGGTTGAAGACAAGTAGAGAGGGGCAAGCAGTAGACTGAAGTCACTTCAGGAAGGACGTTCAAGTATCAAACTTCAGAAGTGCATGATTAGAAAGTACTTTCCTCTGGAGAATGGATCCAGTTTCTGGATTTGGCATTTCCTCTGAGTGTAAGATACTTGTGAAATCATAGGTAGAGTAATAGAAACCTTCCTCTCCATTATGGGTTCACATGGCTGCTGTCACAAATGTTTATGTAAACAGGACAGTACAATAATTCAGAATTATCAAGGGTCTCCTCTGTTGTCATGCTTTTCAGTACTCTTGCTATAGATATTTCAAACTCATCTTTATTTAGATTGCCGTATGGCATGTTTCATAATTTTGTATTTTCAGTATTTATCTAACAAACTCATTACAGTCTTTTGATTACTAACATTGACAGTAATAAATCACTTTGGAGTGATCAAAGTCCAGAGCTATCTTCAAGACATAATGATGTTTATTTTTTCTGCTAAACCAAAGGAGATATTAAAGACCTGAATTGTTCTTATAAATGGTAACTAGTAGTTCCAGTATAAACTAATATGCAATCTGTAGTAAACCAACATGAGGAGAAGGAAAGGACAGTCACAATTGGAGATGTGAATTATTTATTTTGGGTTCTGGGTTATTCATTGTTAGTACATACACTTGGGCTGTTGATACTCTGCCAACTAGAGCATGTCAGGGTTTATTAGCTCAGGTGTGGAGGAGATTCATGGTTACTGCTATGCTCTTTTGCCTCTTGCTGTGTGGGTTGTGTTTAGAAGTAATATAACCACTTCAGTAGAGTGCCAACTTGTGATTGACAGTTCTATGTGTATAGATAAATGCATAGTGGATAAAACTAGGATCTGTAATGTAAAGAGACTGTCAAGAACCCTGTACTATGTATTATAAAAAGGAAGGGGATGATCTTCTTTTAAATAAAGCTGTTTGCATTCTTCCTGCAATACCAGGAGAACAAAAAAAAACCCCAAACAAACAGGGGGACACCAACATTCAGAATTCTCTCTTTTGCAAAAAATACCAAAATGATTATTTGATATGAAGCTAGAAGACTGAGGTTTTTTGACTACTTAACCGTTTAAAAAAAAAAAAAGTTCATAATAATAACATTGCTGTATGCTCAAGAAGAGAGTTGATGTCTCTGTCAGCCACGTCTGTTGAACCTCTATAAGGAACTAAATATATAACTCTACTGATGTTGTGACAAAGCTGAGATCTAATCTGTCTGGTGATTTGGGTGATCATCTTTACCGTATGTTGAATATGAAAAGGTCTGCAAACTGTTCTCTAGTATTATCTAATATTCCAAAAATGCTTTCTTATCCAAAAGAATCCTTTCTGTGCCATTGTTATTCTTTTTATCTACAACTGTTTGAAGTCACTTGGCCTGAATATCTTTTTCCGTATCAGTTCAAACTAGTGTATTTACTTTAGTTCCTCTTTTAAAACTTCGGTTTCTGTTCTTTAGTTTATAAAGCAGCTTTCCCTTTTGGAGTCCTGTGAATAGATGCCAGTTTTTGATACTTTTATAGTTTGTTACTGTACTGAGTTTGTGTTACTTCTTCCCTGCCTTTTATTCTGCAAGGATATTTTAAAAAATATTTTGATACTTTAGAACAGGAACACTAATATAATTTTCCTAGTATTGAATACTTTATATCAAACTAACTTTTATTGTGCAAATTCTCCTTTGGTTTTGCTGCATTTCTGAACTCCTAAGTGTGTGGCGAGAGAGGTATGCTTGGTCATTTCTCTGAGATGAAGGGCCTTGTAGGTTCTGTGTTAAGTGTAGTTCTGCACTCAGTCATATTCTCTGTGTCAGGAGAATGCTTTGATATTATAGTTACTTCTCTAACTTTTAAAGTGTGTGTTAAAAAGCTTGAATCTCCAGGATTCCCTTGTAATTAGATCTCTTCATTGCCTTCCTCTTTGCTCCTGGTTGTGCAGGGCTGAGGGTCAACATAACAGATTGATCTGTTACAGGTGCCTTCAGCTGAAGTGTTATGGTAGATATTTTGTGTGTGCACTGAAGGTATGACAAGTGGTAATAACACCTATATTATTTTACTGTCTTTGGAGACAGATTATAACCAACTCTTCACAAAGACTACAGCTGATGCTGCGGGAATGCGATTCAGTGCCACTGAACCGTGGTACCTGTGTGCATGGTGGTGCTGTGTCGGCAGGTGGCACTAGCAGAATGGCTGGCTGTCCAGCGTAGCTCTAACAGATACTGCTCACTTGTTTGTCTCGGCATATTCTGTATTCATATTTAACATTAGTGATCTTTTCACTAGGTGCTTTGTTTTTTCAGTATTTCAAAGAATAAACAATACTTTCATGACAGAAACAAACATATAGTAAAATTAAAAATCAAGCAGTCAAGCATTAAGAAATGAAATAATAAAAATAGTCTGCAGTTAATTCCCTTCTGTGTTTTGATACATGATTTATATGAGCATATGCCATTTTTTTCCCCCATTGGTTGGACTAGATGATCTTAAAAGGTCCTGTCCAACCTAGGTGATTCTGTGATTCCCCTGTAAGACTCTTGTCTTGTAACGCCTGGAATTTAATTTTACAAGCTGTATAGGCAGGCAATTAAGTCAAGGGAACTACCATTTTCTGTCACATCGTGGTGCTAAATGTTGTAGTTGAAAAGAATGCATTAGTAAAACTTAAGACAACTGAAAGGTGCTCTAGAACTAACTGTCAGAGTCTGTGTGATGCTGTACACCTCTACCATACCTTTCACTTGGGCAGTATTTGTGCCTCTGTTGGGCGGTGGTGTACAGCTTATGGTTCTGTAGGCTGATATTAGTAAGTGTGGAGTGTTCAAAACTGTATCTGAAGCTAGTGGGAGCTGTGCTTTCAGTTAGTGGAGTACTCTGAAAAAACCTGCATATCTCAATTTGGTTACTAAATAAAAATATCTGTGTTTCGGTTTGGTTTTTCTTCCTTTGTTGTTGTGTTGTGTTTTTTTTTAAAAAAGAAAACAGTCTTAGTATGAACGATTGCTAGGGAAAGTAAATTTGTGAGTGTTTTTCTATAGACACTATCATGAATATGGAAGACTACATTGAGTATGAAACCAGTTTTGTCAGGAGTAGTGTATCTTTGCTGTATCATACTATGCAGAGATGGGGAAACCTACTGAATTTAGGACAAAAAGGTCTTTACCCTTTTTACTTCTTTAACCTCACTTGCTCTTTCATCTCACTTCTGTTCTTTTACTTTTGGCCTTTCTGTTTGGTGGTCTGGCTCTTTGTTTGGCTTAGATGTCCAGTTGGTATAATAATTAGTACCAATATTTACTCCTGTGGGCTTGTGTGGCCTTTTCAAGTCATTTCTCATCATCAAGATTTTCATGTAGTCTCTCCCTTTACCTCCTAATTCTGATTTCTCATCTGTTATGTTCTTTTTCCCCTTTTGTGTTTAGCTTTTTCTGTGGTCAAGCCCACTATTGTCATTACCCACCTTTCCATCCTGTACTTTATTTTTACTATTTCTTTTATAATGCATGCATTATAATGTCATGCAGTTAATATTCCTCTACACTTATGTTGTGCTGTTGTCCCTTCTGTGTTGCTATAAAGAGTCTTCCCAATGTCAGTTTTGTGTAATGCCAAAATGGTTTGCAGAAGTTGCAGAAAGCAATTTTTTAAAGCCCTCAAGGGGAATTAAATATGTGGGCTTTCTGTAAATGAAATTTTAAGAGAATTAAGTTGTCAGATTAAAGCAAGTTTGTGTTGAATATTTGCAACTGATACTTCACAGACTTGTAAATTAGCCAGCTATGGGAATGCACTCTTGTGAAGACTAAATGAAACATCCGTGACACTAGAATGAACGGCAGTGCCCAGACCTAAATAAATTACATACTGGGAAAAGTCACTGTGGCTTTTGTAGAGAGATGCGTTTCAAGAAACAGAATTCTCAGCAGAGTCAATGAACAAGTGAAGCAGGCAAGCTGATATTTTAAAATTTAAGAAATTTTAAGCAAGATCTTGATCTAAGAGCATTTAAATATATTAAAATTTAAGGTAATAACAGGCAAGATTGTCTTAGGAAAATAAAGAAAGCGAAATACAATAACAAGAGTCTTGTGAGAAACTGAGGAAAGAAATTCAGAAATCATTGCTGATTTCTCTGAAAAAAATTATATTCAATACTTGGCAACAGTCAGAAGATGAAATGTCTTTAGGAGTGTTGGGGTTTAGGCTTCATTGACCAAAACCAGAATGACAGATGGCTCTTCCACCCCCTACCCCACCCACAGGAGAGAGGAGAGGAAGATAAAGCAATTTAGAAGTTTAGGATGAACTAAACTGATGAAAAATTACTATTAAAATAATAATAAAAAAAAAAAGAAATAGAGATAAATATGAAATATACAAAGCCGTATCAGGTTCCCAGGATGACGTCACTGGCAAGCACTGGAGGCCCCAGGTTGGACTCAACAATGGATGAGAGCCAGATTCCAGATCCAGAGTCAGGAACACATGGATTGGGATCAAAGGCAGATGAATAGACAAGAGTCTTCTTTGGATATCGGCCATTGCAAAAAGAGAGTTGACCCTTTGATCCCTCAGCTTTTATACTGAGCATGGGACAGATGGGGTGGAATATTCTTGTTGGTCAGGTTTGGGTCACCTGTCCTGTCTACTCCTCCCTGCAGGTGTGACCTCTCTGTGCTTTTTCTGCTTTCAACCATCCAGTGGGGCAAATAAGGAAATTAGCTGACTGTTGGTTGTTTTAGCAGTAAGTATGAGCAAGAACCTCTCTGCAAACCATTCCTTGGCATGAAGTACAAACATTGGTCTTATCATTCTGAGAACAAGCAGTTTTCTCCACAATATGCTGTTAATTTCAGAGAGTTAGAAGAGGGCTAGCCAAGACATAAAATTACAGAAAGTTGGTTCTGTTTTACTTCAAACCAGGACAAGGAGTCATTAGCAAAGCAATGGGAAGAAGGACGGTATTGTATTATACAAAACTGTGGTGTGTCTGAATTCTAAATGCTGACATTCTAGTCGTTGCTTTTCAAAAAGGTTGTACCAAAGTAGAACAGATATTAAAGAGGATGAGGAGAGCCCCAGTCATACTTCAAATTTTGCTGTGAGTATCGTCACTACCCGATTTCTCAGTTTTGCTTGAAAACTTTCTTCTCTCTTTTTTGGATTCTCAAGTTTTCTTTGGTCTCAGATATTTGAATCATTCATTTCTTTTTCCCAGAGACCTTAGTTTTTCATTTCAGTCTGAGTTTTAGTCGTCTTCCTTTGTTGATATTTTCTGCTGCTTAAGGCTGTAGATGGCAGGGATTTGATATTGCCACCTTGTGTTAAGGTTTACACAGTTGAAAGCTGAAACTTCAGGTTTGAGGTCAAGAGGTCAGACAATGAATGACTAAACTTGTAAGCATTTGAAAAACTGCATGGTCTGTATTTTTACCTTAAAAGTGCTGGGGCAGTTTGTATGACAAGATGCGGGAACTTTCTGGTTTCAGTGAACATGAGTTATCCAGGCAGGCATGGGCGCTGTAATAAAGTTCCAGTTGGCCTTTGAAAAGAAAATAGCAGGGAACACACGGTGGGCTACCAGAACAATTTAATTACTTACCTGTTATGGAGGGCCCCCTTGGGGGTAAAAAAAAAAGTCAGTATGAAATTGATAATCCATGAGAATTTCCTCATGGTCATGTCTAGATACCGTTGAGGTAGAACACTCACTCAAGAATTTAGTAGATCTGTGGTAAGCATTGTCCTCTCATAGGGTAGAATCAAGGTTCTGTAGCTTTCTGAATAGATTTTTAGCCATTAGACGGTGAAACTGTGAGAAGTGTAAGGCTGGTGTGTGTAGGGAGATTTTCCTAAGACAGACCATGACTTACAGTCTTAGTGCTTAAAAGTACTCACTGGGGAGGGGAGAGTGCTTGTCCTTGGAACTTGATGATACAGAATCCAGGTATTCATACAACCTTCTATTAATGGGCTTCCCACTGGCTGATTTTGATGTTACTCCACTTGTTGTGCTTGGTGCCATGAGGGACAGTCCTACCTGGCATTCTTTGCACAGGCTTTGTTCAAATTGGGGTATTAAGGCAGGGTTTATCAATTCTGTATGATCAAATTAGCAAATAGTTGCCAGTCCCTGAATTTCTGTGACGTGACTATTCTTACATATTCAAATTACTTAAAATATTAGATAATTTACAATACTAGAATGTGAGAGCTGGGCTCAGGATAGAAGAAACACCCATGAGCCCCATATTCAGATTAGGATCTCCACACTTAATTATTAATCTGCTTGAAAACATGCTTTTTTGGGAAGCTGAAGGAAACTGTGGAAATCAAGAAACTTACATCTTTGATTTTGAAAAAAAAGAGATATAGATCTTCCAGGACGAGAAAATGGTTGTGCTTTCCTCAGAGTTGTAAGTAACCATTACTTAAAATTTAGCAACATATAATTCATCTATCACTTGGGCTTAATTTAACCTCTGCAGTAAAGTATTTGTGCACATACATATGCATGCTTACCTATGATGGATGGCAAAACGATGTGCCAAAGCAGAACACACCAAATTTAGAAGAATAACATAATAGCATTCTTCTCTTCAGGATTCTTTTTTGTGGGGGGGACTAAAGGATCTAAGCCAGCCGTAGTTCTTTTATTACTTTTTTTTAATGCTCTTGCAACTCTTAACACTTTTCTAAGGAATAATTTGTGGAAGACATCTGCTCTGATTTATCAATAATGGGAAGTGTTGATGTTTCGTGATTACTTCAGTTCTAGGTGTTGTTTTCAGTTTCTGCACTGGTATGTGATTTTGCTTTTTTCCAATCTTTTTACTGAAGCTACCCCTTTTTGGAAGCAGCCGCAGAAATAGATATCTCTAGTAACGGTAGTCGGAGAAATACTTAATTTCAGGTTACTTAGACAACTCATCCTCTGTTTCTCTTCTTTCTCTTTTTCCTTCAGATTAAACTGGCAAAAACTAATTTAGTTGTTAAGTGGAACAGTAGCTGATAAACATAGGTTTGGAGTTCTGTACTCTGGTTTCATTGGTGCTGTTTTACTGATAAGTTTGGATCTTTTGTGTGATACGTCCATGTGAATCAAATTAGGAAATCACTTAGGCAGGTTGAGATAGTCTTCTCTTTCACATACAGTTGAATATTTCTACTTGTTTACTGCTTCAATTTAAGAAAGTGTATTTACAGCATACTAAAAATACCACCAAGATATGAATGATATGAAATTATTTTATTAAAGAAATCGATTTAATAAAAAAATCGGAAAATAGTATTCTGTAGCACGAGTAGTAAAATTTATTTTTCTCCATATAAAGGCTCATTTATTTTTATAGCAATTTGATGACACATCTGCTTGCTTTATTCAGCTGAAAAGAAAATGTTGGTTCTTGGTGTTTTGTAAAATTGCTTTGTTAAATTATTTTCGAAATCGTTCAACTTTTAACAAATGACATTTGATACTAACATTGGAAAGCAATTTCAGCTAATTAAGTAGATCCTTCTATAAACCATTGGAACATTAAGATGACAAACTGTTCATTCAGGATTATTTTAATTGGTACAATTATTGTAATTTTGTTGCAATTATGTGTTGAGCTAAAAGCTTTTGTCTAAATCATTTGAGGATTTTTTGTTAATATACATAAGTAAGAAGAAAAGAAGTAAAATAAAAACTGAAGATAAGCATTATCTGTCTACTTTTTCATTACACTGCTTTAGACAAGTATCTATTAAATTATTCTTTTTAAAAAGTGTGTTACATGTTTTCAGCAAATCTCTACCAATGTTAAAATTGAGCAAGATCATTTGAAATGTAACTTCTCTGGAAGGTTATTATGTTAATTCCAGTTTTGACACTGTTTAAATACCTTTTAATAAAAAGGGTGAAATTAACTTTTGAGGGATTTGTGAGTTGTGTAAAATCTATTGATGTGTTAAGAAGTGTAGCTTTTTAGTGATTATAGAAACTAAAAATGAAAAAGCTGTGGAAGGTGCCACAGTCATCACGCTTGTTATAATATTCTCTGCAGTCATCTTTTGCCCAGGCCAGGTTTAAATAAATCACTTCCTTTAAGTAGACAATTTAATATTCTTGTAGACCTCACAGTGATTCATTATTTCTAAATATTTAACCTGCTTTTTGTTTTTCGGTTTCCTTTTATTGCCTCTTACTTCAAATGCGGGACGCCTAAAGTTATTAGGCTACTTACTATGCTAATGGTGTGGTCTCAGTGTTAAAAGGTAGTGCACCAGTAGAGGAGTTGTTGCCCCGGCTGTCTGCTAGATAGACCGACGTGAGGCAGGGTGTAAAAAAGAAGTAGAGAGTACCAGAGGGCATGACAAATAAGAAGGAAGTTCACATGAAAAGGTTGACCGGACCAAAACCGAATGGAAACAAGACAGAGGAGTATCTTCGGTTACCTTTTAAGTGCAGAATAATAAGTCATATTTCTAAAATACTTTCCAGATAATTATAAATGCTTACAGTATAGTTAGTATGCATTAATGACATCTCTCAAGATTGCTCCTGTGTATATTTCAAATCCCTCCAAGCACCACTGATTGCTACTAATTCAAGGTAGAAAGCGGAAGTCTTAAACTTAACACTAAACAGTTTCAGGAAAGAAAAATTTTTTACCTGTGTAAGTCAATTCACGAGACTTCTGTATGTTTTGGAGGAATTGAGGTTAGCTGAGAAACGAAACTGGAGATTATGGCATTTTTTATCTGCTGAACTTTTCTGTCAGAAGTATTTACTCAAAACCTGAGAGCATGGGAAAAGGTGAGATAGGGTGATAAGCTGGAAATACAACTCTTGGCTAAATACTGCTAGTAGCCTGTATCCTGGTTCTTACCCTGCAACAAATGTGGTGTAACCTTTCTCTTGGGGTAAAAGAGCAGCTAAAATATTTGGTTCATGTTCAGGAAAGAGTTGTCTCGTATTGCTGTCAAAACCTACCACTGTGCATTAGAATGGAATATCAAGTTATTTGAAAGCCGGTGCTCTACTGTTCCTTGCACCAACTTGCTCACATGCCCATACAATAAATTTGCCTCTTTCTGTCATAAGAAACTGCTTCAGAGCCTGGATAAGGAACAGATGAGGTAATCCAAATGTGCTGTAAATGAAGCAACTTGTCTTTGGTCCCGGTTTGACTTGAATTTTGGTTATTAATCTAGTATAGCAATTGTACGTTTTTTATCTTCCATTTTGGGATAGCATCTGCAACAGATTGATGGATTAGTCTTTGCCTTACTCTGAGAAGTGGAACTTGTGCTTCTGTGAGTGAAGTGTTTGCCATAGACTTTTGGAAGATGAGTGTGCTTTTGCCTGGTCCTGAGGTTTAACTGTATGCCATAAGGTAGTCCCAAAAAGACTCTTGTGCTGGAGGCTGGGATGAACCATGACCATTTCTAGTGCTGGAGGACCTGCAAATATTTGCTGAATTTCTGAAGTCCTACAGGTGGTGATATTGAATAAAAGCTGCATAAAGCCGTAAAGTAGTCTCGTAACTGGCGTTCAGTAATGAAAATATCAAACCCAGACTAATACAATATTCTTGTATTTCACTTGTGTGAGTGATCTTGTTGGACTTGTCAGTTAGTGGGACATAATTCCTTTTTTTGTTTACGGAGTAGCTTTGAGCAGTCATAGATTATTCTGTTTCATTGCTTCTCCATTTGTGTAATAAATATATTGGTATTTTTTTTAAATTCATTTGACTTACGTAATTCAAATAGCACTGCAAAACTGTGAACTGTGTTAACACTTTAATTATAAAAATGCTGTTGTAGGGCATATTCTGGGAAGTTGTATTAATGATAGACCTTTTAAATGTAGCTCAGTGACAATGCATGATACTGGGTGTGGAGGATTAACTAATAAATATCAGTATTTTAAGGATCAGAACAGTTTTTCTTTCTGAAATGATCAAAAGCAGGAACACTCAGAAGAGGTGCTTTATGCAATTGAATTGGATAGAGTCAGTTTTGCAAAGCAAGCTTTCCTGAATACCTACAGTACTACGAGCATTTAAATTGCATCTGTTCAGTGAAGTCTCTGTACTCCTTAATATGCACCGGGGGGTTTATAATTTTTGTTTAGATAGATATATCAAACTATAGCTTTCCTTTTTTCAGTCTTTATTAAGATAAAACATCAATTCCCTTATGTTTTAATATTGAGAATGTGATGACTTTTTTCCTGCCTTTATACAAGGATGTATCTAAGCAAGTGCTGGTTTTCAATAATCAATCTGTTGCAGATTTCAGTTTGAAACTATTTTCAGTGCTATTCTTGGTATGTTGATAGTGCTGCAAATTTTGTAGAGTATTTTGTGTGAGAGCATTTAATCCAGAAAAAAATTCACCCTTGGGAGTAAAGATACACTGTCACTGTACTGACCACACATGAGAAGAACAGGATAAACACAGAGCAAAGCATTATCTTATAAGTATATGATTATTAGGTATTAGAGATCAGATTGATACTTAACAGGCTGTTAATCAATAAAGTTTCATATTGCATTCCAAAGTGGCCTAGATTTTCTAGAGTTCTGTTTCTGTGTCAAACATTTAGAAAAAATGTTGTCGGCTATCTCATTATTTTAAACAACATTTTTGTCTTAAACTGTATTAAGAGAAAAATTTTAAAGACACGTGGTAGATAAAACATGACATACCTCCATGCTCATGTCTTCTGTTACTCCATATATTATTTAAAACAATTAATGAAGACTGTTGCGTTTTACGGAGTGCAAAAATTAAATTATTCTTGTCCGTGTATTTACTTGCTTGTGTAAAACAGAGGAAAAAAAAAATTAGATGCACAAAAAGTAATTTGTAGAATTTCTTTATTTTACCTTCAGGGAGGGAGGTTTGGAAAGAGTGGGGAGAATTCTGGGTATGAGGACTTGCAGAGAAGTCAAGCTTCCGCCGGTCCAGGAGCAGCAGGGTAGACTGCTCCTCTTGTGAGAGAAGGCAACTGGGAGCTGAGGAGGACAGCAAGAAAGGCAGGGTTTTGTCCTCATAAGCAAAGGCAGCAGTGACACAGCAGCCAAAGAGGAAGATCAGACCAGGTGCAGGGCCAGCAAACAGCCCAGTCATTTGAGAACACCCAGTGTCTTGGGTCATCTCAGGAAATCAAGTCAGTGAGACAGGGTCATGCCCGGTAAGGTACATAGATGTAGCTCAGGCAAGGACCAAGGGCAAAGGCCTGAGCTTGGAGGCAGTTCTCGAATCAAGTGAGAGAGGCCTCCAGTGGGGCTTCTTGTAGTTCTTATCACAGTGATCCAATGCCAGGCTACCCAGCTGCACTCTGTCAGAGCTGGCCTTGAGCACAGGCAGCGAAACCCCTGGCTGGGGACTCAGGGAAAAGGTGATAGAGCCGCCTGTTGGGTGTACTCACAGACCTGACAACCAACCAAATAGGGAATGTGAGCACAGCACGGCCCTTGCTGTGGATGAAGGTAGTTGATGTTGCTGTTATTTTACTACCACATGGTTGGGTGTTGAAGGACCACATCCTCTGTTGGTGACCAACCCCTGCGGTTGGTGGTGAACATGTGGGCTGTGTTGGGCATAACACAAGAGCCTAGCTATACATCCAAGCCATGCTGGCAATGTTCAATGCTGGACCCGCTCTTGGACCATGGTGGTTATTTTCCAAGACAGTCATGGAAGTGCGAAGCAAACATAAACTACAAAAAGATTTGGAGTGAATTTGCAGTCTCTTGACTGGAAGATAAGATGATGTACCTATGTGCACTTGCAGTAAATTGTTTTTATTTGAGGAAGAAACAGAAATAATTCATCATTGTTGGAATATAACTTAATCCACGCAAAGTAGTTTTTAATCTTAGCTGTGGAAAGGACATGTGCCGAATAGTGGAATGAACTTTTAAAGTTCTCTTCTGTCAATGTAATGTTCTGTTTTGGGTTCATTCCTTTTAAGTTCAAGTAGTTTCTCATGGAAACGGATACTCTGTAACACTGACAGGTGTTGATTCTTCTGATTTAAAGAATAATTCTGCCTGGGGAAAATCTAGCCCCAAAAAGAAAATAGGGTGTTTGCAGTGCTCTATTTTTAGATCTGTGTGCTTATATTCTAGAAGAAGTGCTTTACATGCTAACCTTTTAATTTTTATCTGAGAAGTACAGGCACATGCGATGCCTGTGGCTCTTTGCCAGAAGATTATAATTTACATAAATATTTCTTTCAAAGGCGTAGTTTAAGACATTGAGCTCAGGAGTTTAGAATAGAGACTTCAATCTGTGCACCAGCAGTGGGCTATTGGCTTCTGAACAGTAGCTTTGTTCATCGTATTCAGAACACTGTTCGCATTCAGACTTAAGTAGAGCTGGCATTAAAATTCATCTAATTTGTTTCATGTGATTCATCAGCTGTGTGTTTTATTTAAATCTATGTCACACTCTCTTTTGGCTTTTTATATTGTAGATTTAAGTGTTGAAGTAGGCCATGCTTTAACTCTTCAATCCCTGACTTAAAAAGTGACTTAATTTTCATTTTGCCACTGTTGAACTCTTGTCTGGAATACTCACAGTAAATATATAGAAAACTAAAGCACCTTAATGGCTTTAGGTTCTTTACATTTCTAGTTTGAATAAAAACATACATATAGTTAGTTTAGTCTTAGTTTATATAAGGCAAAATAGAAGAATCTGAGGTAGTATCTAAATATTAGTGTAAAATATACATTAGTATATTCTGTTGAGTATACAAGTTTTAGTTTGATACTGCCAATATTGTTGGGTTGTTTTGTTTTTTTTTCTTTTGACCACTCACTTCTAGAGGTGAGGACCATTTTTAGCTCCTATTAGATTTCTTAAAACACTGTTGGAGAGTGACTTGTTTCCATTTTTTGAAACTATAACCTACTTTTGGATGACAAGTTTCTCTTCTGACAGAAGGCACTAACCTTTTATTTTCTCAAGGCTGGAGCCTGTGAAGCTTTAACATGCATTGATTTTCCCTAAAGTGGATAATCCCACTGCCAGCTCGATGACTGCTTGTAATGATTTACAGGATCAGAAGCTTTCTCAGAATAGGCTACACTTGCTTTTATGCTTTATATTTGTTACATTTTCCTATGGTGTAGAAGTAGCATCTCGCTGTGAATAAAGTTATTTGTAGACACTGCTTATGACAGCGTGGTACAGCAGTAGCCTTCCTCTGTTAGGCACGTGGTCCATTCAGATATTTTTTCTGGTAAAATATATAGGAGTTCTACTTGCAGTATAGGGCAAAAGTGTCCTAAAAGTCAGATTGAAAGACTAACACATGCTTAAAATACGCTTTTAATGTAAAAGAGTTGCAATTACTTCAAGCATCTAGCATTAATCCTCATGTCTTTTATTTCTCTTAACATTAAATGCTAAGTATTGTGTGTAAATCTGTCACTGCTGTGTCTGGAATCATCCAATGGTACATAAAATTCTACTTTTTATGTGATCTAAAAATAAAGATCAAAAGAATATCATTGCTTTTAAAAAGCTAACAAATTGTGAAATAGGGTACAATCATTCAGCTAATGATAGATGATAGTTCACTAGCTGAATTAAAGATATGATTCAGTTGCAACCAGGTATTTTTAAAAGTGTTATGTCTTTCCAGACATGAGCATGTATTTATTTAATGTAGGAGATTCTTGGTTGCTCTTTGATAGGTTACTGAGTGTACAGGAGGGCTCTTTCCTCTCTTTCCATCCCTTCATCTGTGCACTCCTGCCACAATGGTTCTAGCAGTTGTCTCAGCTGCTTTAAATCCAGAAATCAGAGAAAACTCTGTGCTTTGCTAACTTTAGTAAGTTACAGCGGCTCATAGTGCAGTCAACATGTCTTTGCTAAGTCATCCCTTTTCATGGAACTGCAATCATAATATGTCTTTGGGAAAAGACATTAACTGGGGGGGTTTTTAATTATTTTATTTTTTTCCCATTTTTACTTTAAATCCAGCATAGCTACTTCACTGGTGTCCATATAGAGTGCTGTCACAGTCACTTTATAGTCATTACTATAACCATGTCAACCATTCTCAGTGCATTCTTTCGCTGTTTCAATTTTTATTATACTGGCTTTTGAGAAATATTTTTGCATTTTAGTAATTTTTAATTTAGATTACAATTTCTCATTTGATATCAGATGAGATAATAGTCAGGATGCTATGAGATGAGAAGTCAATTGAAATAGATCCATCTGACCCACCATGTCAGCCTCCATCACTTGCTTACATTTGGTAGGAGCTTTTCCTAAACTTCCACAAGGCTAACATTTGATTCTTTTCTGTGTTCTTTCCTACAACTATCCTTTATACTAGTGCTTACAAAAAACCCCACTATTGCTCAACAATAGTTGTAATTAATGAACAGTCCCTTACATTGGTCACGTCTCATTGTTTTGTTGTTTGTGCCTCCTCATCTTAGAGGGTCAATTAATTGAAAACAGGAAGTTTCTTCACTTCCTGCTGTGAAATGATGCACAGTTGGGTTCTGATCAATGTCTAAGATGCCTGAGTGTTCCTATTACAACAAATGTTAGTTTAAAATGAGATTTTTAAGCTTGAATTTATGATCTGGGGTATCAGAATCTGAATGGATGTTTCAGGACGTTGACAAATGTTAAGTTCCTCCTATTTTGGTTTTGATGTATTTGATCTGTTAATTCCTCATCTGATTTTAGTCTTCTGTATGGCTTCTTTGAGATTTATGTGAAACATACAGCTAGAATCAAGATTTTTGAGCTATAATACTTAGCAGTTTGAGAATTTTTGCATATTAGAAGATGTTAAATTGTTCTTTCTGCAGACACTGGAGCTCTTTATGGGTTTTCTTCATTTTGTGGAGAACAGGAGAATGGATGCAAGTGCACTAGTATTTCACCCTAAAATAGCACTATGCAAATGGGAGTCATACTCTAATAAATATGATTTATGATTTATTTAATTTTTTCCCTCTAGAATTTCAAAGAATATTCCTACAACTAAAGATGTTGAACCTCTCCTTGAAATTGATGGAGATATACGGAACTTTGAAGTATTTTTATCTTCGCGAACACCTGTTCTTGTTGCACGTGATGTAAGAACCTTTTTGCCATGTACTGTAAACTTAGACCCCAAGCTACGAGAAATCATTGCAGGTGAGTATGCTTTCAAAGAAATGAAAAATGATAAGTGTATTATTTCTTTTCATATTAGGTAAAACTACTTTCCTGCACAATCTTATTTGCTCATCAAATCAGACTTTGATCGGTAACAGGACACTCAGTTTCACTTAGTAGCTTTGCAGTAAAGGCCAGATCGTACAAGACTAAAGCATCTCTTTTGGAGGAGGGAATCCACTGTTCTTCATTTAAAGACTGCTTTAGCAAATGGAGGAAACCAGTGCATGCACTGGTATTTTAGTACTAAAAATGCTAGTTGACTTCTCAATCTTTTTTTTTTTTTTTTAAACAATTTTGAATAGTGTCAATAAGATCCCATAGAATTGAAGCCACTGAAACATAGTGGAACGTCTCCATTTCATGTATACCTCAGTAGATAACTGTTTGGCTGATTCTGTAAGTTACTTTTTAATCAGTTATAATATGATACTTAAATTCATCATAGGGTGATGGTTGTTTATTGTGCAGTAGTTGTTAATCAGGCTAACTTTACTTCTAGTCTCAAAAAATGCAGTCAGGTTCAGGTTTTGTTCTGTTCTGCAAAAAAACTCTGCTCAGCATTAAATGTTCTAACAGCTCACTGCTGCTGTGGATCAATGTAACATATGGTGTGGGCTGATGTTAGGCACAGTATGGCTCTTCTTGTCTGGTCTTAGGGATGGCTATTGCCTTTGGATGAATGCTATGGCATCCTAACATTTCCACCCGTTAAGAGATGCTAAAGCTTTGAAGAAAACCAGAACTTAAAAGTCTTTGGTATGACAGTATTTTAGGTAGGAACTGAATTCAGGTATTAATAGTTCTCTTTTGGCTGTCTTTTCTGGCATGACACTTTTCTTCAGTCCTCAACTGGAATCCTTTTTGCTCTTGCTTTTTTCCAACTTCCTTCTCTGCACTTGATAGCTGGAGTCTGATGCCCTAGCTTTCTTCGCAAGCTATCTTCATTATTCTCTTCAGAAAGAGTAAGGGTCTGGCTGTCACATCCAACACACTTGCTATCACAGCTGTACTTTGCATGATGTATTCCTGCATTTCTTCCCATTTGAGTTGGGATTTGTAGTTTGTTCTCTCTGAAAGAGAATGCTTAGAGGCATTTAATATGGTATGAAAATTTATGCAATAAATTGTCTTAACTCTCCTGAAGACTCCTGTGTATATGTGATCCTCAAGAGACGCCACCCAAATATAGCTGAAAGTGATACTTGACTTTTTAGTTGATGAGTTCTGATTGGAGTTTAATACATGACAATATACTGTAATGAACTGGCAAACAAGTGAAAACTTTTTCAAGTATCTCAAGCAAAATCTCATTCTTTTTTGCCTTTTTTTCAGATGTTCGTGCCGCAAGAGATCAAATGAATATTGGAGGACTTCCTTATCCCACGTTGCCTTTGCATGAGGCACCTGCTAGAGCTACATCTATCTTCAGTCAGCCTTCATCAGCTTGCTCTTCTACAACATCTTTCAATGGACCTTTCAACAGTGGAGTTTTATCACCGCAACCTCATAGCAGTTACTATAGTGGTATGACAGGACCTCAGCATCCATTCTACAATCGGGTAAATAATCGAGAACCAATTAATAGTCTTCTAATTCAGTCTGTTAATATTGCAGATGTCATCTATAAAATATTAAAAGACCTACGCAAGTTTTATTTAAAAATTAAGAGAAGTCCAAAAGTTCATAAATTTCACAGTAACCTTCAGTCATTGCTGTCTCAGAGAAATGTGTTAAATTACATTGGAAAAAAAGGTGAAATACTTTTGGGGCACTGCTCAGTTATTGGGTAAACTGTGCACAGTCACACATACTTGCTTACAGACGATGGAAGGGATCTTGTCTTTTTCTTGCTGACTTTGGTTAAAAGATACTGAAACTCAAGTGAGGAGCTGCATAACAAGACTCTGTGTAGATGTCTGTCTTCCCCTTTGTCTCAGTTATTCTGGGATCTTTTCCTTAAACCAGTGTTGCGCTAGTTTAAAGGAATTGACATAATTTGCATAAAACACACAATTTTGAGCTATTTGTGAGCCTCAGAAACCATAGTCCTAGGCATGGCTCACTTGAAAATTGAACGATGTACATTGCTGTATAGTCAGATCAAGTCTTTTTGTGGGATGTATTCAGTATTTTTAAACTTCATTTTTTTGCTTTTTTTTTTCCTACAGTACTGTCATGAAAAAAAAACAAACATAGAAAGCTGATATGTCATAGCTTACTTCTGTATACAAGAAACGGCCTCAGCTTTAAGTAGGTTTGACCGTAGGTAAATGTTCAAGCTAATTAGCTGGAAAGAAAATAGAGTTATTCCTAAATTGGTGTTTGTTAACCAAGGCAGAAAAGAGTACACATAGCACAGAACTTTATCAGTTCTAAATTTTTTCTTGTATACCTTCAATACAGGCACAATATGCTTGGGTTTTTTTGAAAATAACTTAGTGACATATACTTTGAAGTAGTCCAACACTGTGAAATGCTTGTCACATGGATCTTTATGCTGAGACTAGCTCAGCTTTGTTAAAATTGGGAGTTTAAATGGAAGCCCTGTTTTTGTGTCTGTGTTACTGTACATGACAAGGTTTGTGTGGGGTGATACACAGTTGAAATGTGTGTTTACTTTTTNTTGTTTTCTTTTTTTTTTTTTTTTTGGTGGCTCTAAAAAGCATTACAAAAGCAATTACTAGTAAGTCATAAGCTATTCTTATCCATCACTTCGTTTGGTCATTTGTTAACATGCATACACAGACTTAGAGTCATCCTTATTTTTTTCCTTTTTGCCTGCTGAAGACTAGATACTTCTGTATTGGTCTTTCTTGCTGGAATTTTACACTGCTCTTCTAAGGTATCATTGTTTTTAGTGTTCCACATTCTCAAATATTGACTTTCCTTTATGGACTCAAAGGAGCTGTCATGAACACCACATACTGATATAAATGATGACGACCTTTTAATAGTAGAAAATTGAGACTGAAAGGCTGTTTTCGTTAACAGTTTCAATTGTTTTTGACTTCTCAGTTTTTTTTAAGAATGGTGCTTAAAAAAAGAACAGTAGTAGAAGAATACGCTCTCCCCAGTGGAAGCTTCTTAAAATCACTGTTATGGGTCATTGTGGAGATCATGTTTCTTGTGGGGAAGGGCAGAGCAGGAGGCAAATCTAATCAGGGTTTCCTGGGTGGGAACTAGAAACTGTAGCCTGTGAAGACATTTCTTTATTATTTTTTTTAACGAAGGAGCAAAGTCTTAGAGATCTTCGAAAAATAATAACCATCACAGTTACGCTTTCTAGGCTATTATCAAACTTAGAGAACAGCTTTATGCTAGTTTATGCCCAGCATATTTATGTCTGAGCTCATGTCTTCATGATATCTCTATTGCGGTACTTCAAATGAAGATTGAGTCTGCAGAGTTCAAACCTATAATGGAAAATTAATTCCACAGTTGGGAAGCGGTGGAGTGGTTGAAGCGGGCTCAAGGTGTAATTAGAAATTATGAAAGAATTGTGGGATAATTGCCTTATTGGACAATTTTTTTTTTTAATTGCTTTGTCGTTTGATGACTCGCAACCAACAAACAGGTGCTCTGTGTTTCAGAGGGTAGTCTTTGCAGTACTGAGAGCTGGGCACTTGAATGCGATATGATCATTAAGCATTTCATGCTTGGGGGTTTTCCATGTGGTTTAAGCTGTTAGTGGAAAACTGAGGCATTTCATTGTTCTTGAAATAACATGAACTTTTTTGAAGAGACTTTAATTTCAAAAAAAATTGCCATAGGAACTGTGCCTTATGCCAGTGAAACAATTTTAAATCAGTGAATTTTCTGAATCATTCTTACACTAACCAATAAATGTGAGGCAAAAGCTACTTCCCCATTTAGAGTAGTGGTTACATTGCGTATCATGTAACTTCACATGTTGGAAGAGCGAATTTTTGTGGTTGTGTGAATGACTGTAAAGAGACAACCTCTAGCACCTAAAAATATGGAACCATTTGTATTTTCCATAAATCACTCAAAGTTTTAGTGTGTACCATCTAAGTAATTGATGTATGCAGGTATTAAACTTTAATTCCTCACTTCATTTACAGCTGCTTCTGAATGCAGAGGGTTTTCAGACTTCATTGACAAGTCCAAAGTAGAATATTTCAACCACTGTTATTCCTCCATCACAGATTAGCCCTCAAGTCATAAAATTATCTACTCTGTACAGAATTTGGTGCAGTAGACCACTCAGAATCTTGTCATGTGCAGAAACACAAACCAAATAGTATGTTTTGTTTTGTTAAATAGCTGGATAATACACTTTTGAAAATACTATGTATAGAAAGATCAGAAATCTGTAATAGAGATGTTTAGAGTTGTAGGATTGGTTTCATTTGGAGACCTGGATAATGACTTGAAAGGAATAAGCCTTATAATTCTGCTTTTCCTAATGGCTAACGACTCTTTCCATTATGTTGCCTTCAAAGGTAATTGATAAAGAAATGGAAATCTTTATTTCAAAACCGAACTCAAATTCACAGATAGGTCAAAACGCAATTCCACAGTATTGGAAAAAGAGATTGTAGTTCTTAACTGCATTATCTGTTGTAAGGTTTGTGACTCATGTATGCACACACAATTTTCATGCATGTGAATTTCAGGAAACATGTTTATACACTTGATTTTAGCACTTGAAAGATTAGAGCACATGGAGTGATCCGCTCTAATGAAAGCGTATTTATAATTTTGAGATCTCTATATCTACTAGAAGTTACTTTATTGAAAGTCCAAATTCTTATGTGGACGCTTTACACTGATGTGTCGATAAGACTTCTAGAAACTTGGATAGTGTTTGTTTTCTTGAAATTCATTAGTAGAAAGGGATAAAAAGGAGCCTGGTTATAAAAGTTGTGTTTAGAGTTAACAGATATTTGTGGGGAAAGCTGTATTTCTGTTTTTAAAGAAGTTTTTCTTATATTTGTTATATAATAATTAACATTGTCCTTTAAAATGGTATTTGTATTGAACAACATGCATTGACATATTTCCAGAAAAACAAAGCTCAAATACTGTCTGCTATAAAAATCTATTGATAGATTTATAAAATCTAGCATTTGTGGAAGCCTTCAGACTGGTTACCACAAATACAGAAAGTTCTAGTCATACTATTGTGTATCACACATTTTTCTTTTGTTACTGTTGTCTTCAGTATTATGAAACACTCTATGTTTTACCGAGCATCTAATTTTGAGTTTAGCAGGTCTGAGAGAGTGAAATTACCAGTATTGTCCTTAAATGATCCTTTTCCCATCCATACTCAGAACAGATGTTAGAGTGTAGCTACCAAACCCACTCTAACTCTGTTCCTCCAGAAAACCAAGCTGGAGGAGCATTGGCTCCGAGGGATTTAAGAAACCACTCCAGAGCTTTTGATTGATTTCTGTTCAATGCATAAAGTAAATAGAGCTATTAGTAGTTGCTATTTTACACTTTATTAAACTCAACTAGAGGATGTGTTTTGTTTAAATAAGTTTTATTTTCTTATTACATTTTGATTTGTGTAATTGTTTGTCCCTTTTTTGTTACATTTTTTTTTTCCATAGCCATTCTTTGCCCCATATCTTTACATGCCAAGGTATTACCCTGGCAGTTCTCATCTCATCTCACGTCCACCACTAAAAACGAGTTTGTCCAGAGATCAGAGCAATGGCCTAGTAAGTATTTTGAAGGATAATTCAAATACTAACCTAGACAATAAATATAATGAGTAATGAAAATTAAGGTTATTAATTATGCTTTTAGACAACTACAAGCTCTGTATTTGTATTGGGTCTAGCTGAGATGGAGTTAATTTTCTACAGCCCTCATACAAATAGTATAAGCAGAGTTATTATTACCATGTAATATAAAATGTATTTTGTTTTAACTTCAGAAATTACTTGGAGAGGAAATCAATTGTAACATCTGAGTATCAAGATTAAAGGAGTATGACCCGTAATATTGGCAGGAAAATGTTTTAATGAAAATGCCCACTGTATTACAGTAAAAAAATAGATATAGTGTAATATTGTAAGAAAAAAAGTGTCATTTGTAAATTTGTTTAAATTTTGTAAGATAAGATTACATTCTTTAACATTGTACAGAATGCTAGAAATTGGAAGGCCAAAATAAAAAGTTTAAAGGCATTTTTAAAATACTTAAGTAAAACAAAATACATTTTGTCTTAAGTATGCATCAGTTATAGCTTGGTTTTGTAAGTACCTATAATTCAGCATTATTTACCCATTGAAAAGGAAAAACGAGCCAACTTTTCTAGCTTCCTATAGAATAATAAAATTCCAATTTAACAGTCTTTTACTGACAGATGGTGGTTCAAATGGAATTAAGAACTAAGGAAAGCTAAAAAAGCGAAAGCCTCACTTATCAATCAGTTTATTTCTAGGACACTGATACAATGAGCAAAGCTATTAAAGGTGGTAAAGTTTATAATCACTTAAGGAAAACAAATGTGTTTGTGTTGAATTATGTGTTATTACGAGCTCATTCTCTCATTCACTGTTTACTTCATATTTTTTTGTTGAGCCCTTGATCGTTTTACCCAAACCACAATATTTTGTTGTTGTTAGGATGTTATCAAGGAGGATGCTGATGAGGGGCTTCCTTCACCCACAGACCCCTCAATGGTAAACGAGTAGTCATGTGGTGTGGAAATTTTAGCATCTCATTGCTTTTTCAGCAGTAATGAGTCTGCATTAATCATAACTGCAGTTCACTAACACTGCATCAGTGGCTTTGGTGGGCAAATAGAATAGTTGAAAACTAATGTAGTTCGTGAATGGATTTAAGAGCTAATATTTCACTGATAAGATATTTTTCCCTGTAGTTTTTCCCCTTACCTTTCTCAGTAGCTGTGGTGAACTTTCAGTAAGAATAGTGTTGTGGTAGCTAAACAGAGCGAAGAATGACAGCTGGTCATTCAGTGCTTAGATTTTAGAATGAACTGTGTTTTTCCTGCTTGAGTTAGCGCTCTCATCTGAATTCTACTTCTTTAGTTGGTGGCATAAAACTATTGCAGTTAACACAGTATAAAGCAACCGTCCATGGAAACAAAAAAAACCTCCAAAATTAAATTACTGATCATAATCTTATTCTTGAGTCAGAATGCTAATATATACCTCTTCCAGGACTTCTTGTTTTATCTGAAACATTCACACAAAGGTGTTGTCTTTATGGATATCTGTTTCAACTCTAGCTGTAAGAATTGATGGAAAATCACAATTCATTACTAAAGCAAAGAGGTTAATCTGATTACCGTAAGTGTCTCAATACTTGCTGCTGATAGTTGTTGGCAACAGTTATGGTTTGATCTCAGTTACTCTTTCTAGTAAATCATTGCAGAAATGTCTTTCCATTTTTGTGCAATGATGAAAACCCCACAGAAATTCCAGAACTGTATTTAACTGCACAAAACCTTTGCTGTGCACCTGTATATGTGCGATAGAAAGAAAAATGTACCCTAAAGTTCTCTCTTCCAGGTGATAGCTACCTTGTGTGAAGAGATGACTTTGGGGTAAGTTTTTCTGATAGTATATTTTTGGAGATACTGATGCCTTCCCTGTGGTTCAATATCTCAGTATCGTATTCTCTTCCCTGTTCTTTGCAGCTTGTCAGTGCAAGGAGAAAAAGTAGCGACTTTTGAGAAAATAGTGGAGTGATGGCTGAAGTACGAGTGTATCTGAGAGTGTGAGAAGGGGCACAGGAGTGGAAAAGTGGAATTTGCTCAGGGTGAAGTAGTGAATGAGCTCCAGCAACAGACTTGGACCTGGTTGCTCTTTTGCTTGCTGCTAAGAAACTGCTTAAGCACCCATAACTTACCCATGTAAGTTGTGTAGTCTATTTGCTGTTGGTAAGAAAATGCAGGAGTTAGATCATTAGTAAGGAACTTTGACAAAATGATAATGGGGGATTTTACTACATCCATTTTTGAGTTTAATTTATACTACTGTGAATATATATAGTACAGCACATCAAAACATATGCTTTTCTAAGACTTAGCAATATTTTACCTAGAGTATAAATCCAAAATTTGAATTTTCAAAAATTTCTTGGGTAGCTTGCTAGGATGTTATTAGTCAGGGTATGGTATTCTGTGTGCCTGGCAGGATGCCTCATGAGGGTTTCATCTATTCTATAAACGGTGCTATTGTAGACTTCACTGAAATATCTTTGAAAGGAAACTCTGTTATACTTGTTTTAGGTACTGCAGTTACCCAGAGGTGATGGGTGCAGTAATTTCATCCAGCTATTTAGGTAGCTCTTTATCGATATATAGATGATACAGGTTTTATTTACTAAATAGATTGGCATATGCAAAGTAGTGAAATAAACTCAAAAACTTTACAAAGTAGGTAATGAACACCAAGATGTGTAACTGGTTTGTTGGCTAGAGGAGCTGCAGGAGCATGTGGAATCAAAATTATTTCATGCAAACCTGACAAGGAGCCAGAAATGTTACAATTTTAAATTGCTGTGCAGTAGAGGATAATCATTTAGAGTGTTTAAAGTCTTACAGGGCAAAACCTGGTTTCTTTGGGAGTATTGATTTTGTTTTACACAGGTCGTCATTGCTACTCATTGGCTGAGTTGGCAGATGCTGCGCTGAGGATGTTACGTGCCTTGGCTAAGGCCCTGCCGTTGTTGTCAGTCTGATGTTGGAGTTGACCAAAGTCTGAAATTTGGGCTCCTAATTGTTAGTCTTGTAAAATCAGTGTGAGCGCAGGTTAGCTTAGTAGGTGTCAAAAATACTTTCAGAGCGGTCATCCTGTAATTTTACTTCTGCCACTCTCTGTATTTGAACTCAGTAGCTGATGATAAAATTTGTCTGTCTCAGACTGTCGTTTACTGTTCTTCACTAAATGGATCAAAACCGATGTCAGAGCAATGAGTTTACCAGTATCATCTATTTAGTTGTATCAATGTGAAGATGTGTTGCGAATTTTAGGGTATCAGCTTAAATTGCTAATGAAAATAGACTGAAGATGTCAGCCTTTGCACATCTGTGGTGCAGGCAGACATACATTTCTGCTGACTTTACTGTACAGATGGCTATTTCTGACAGGAAGTCCAATAACTTAGAGTGCTCCTTGGATTGTAGTGTTACCAGTGTCTGTTCATAGCATCCCCTATTATGTTAGAAATCATTAGCAGCAGTTATCCATCATAAATTTAATCACGTGCTTTAGTTTGCATTAATTGTGACTTACTAGGATGTGGCTTACTGCAATATCATGAAGATTGTTTAAATACATCTTTTTCATACTGCATTGAATGTATAATAGCTTAAGTTGTAGTATGTATGCTTTCAGTGAGAACTAACATGGCCCAGAGCATGTAGTCTAGAGAAACGTACAATACTCATTAAGGAACTTGAAGTGCTTTACAAAAGTTGGAGCATGAATGGAAGCTTGTGGCATGGGAGTTTTCATGTATAGACTTTCCAGGTGCTTTTATGTAGTGTTTTTGTGCTTTGAATATATGTTCTTAAAAGAAGTACCTTTTCAGTTCTGGAGAGCTGGTGGTTTGTTTTTTTTTTTGGGGTGGGAATGTGTGCTTAGAAGATTACCAAGTTACTTGAGATACATTGATGGCATATGTGATCTTGAATGTTTGGTTAAAAGCAAGGTTTTCCATCAGAATCAAAGTTAAACTTTGCGAAGAAAATACCTCAAGTATCACTTTTCTGCGAGTGCAAAACAATAGTCTGCTCATGGGAAAATAATATTTATGTAGCATACACTAAATATGCGTCCTGAAGATCAATGTTAAAAGTTTAATCACATTTATGAAAATATCCTGTTTCTGTCCTAACACTGATGTCCTCTAGTTACTTCAAAGCTTGTCTTCTGTATCTTTGACCTTTCTAATGTCACTTTAAGCTGTTTTTTCTTTTAATTCTGTTTTGTCCTTTTCTCTAAGCTGTGTAAGTCTGGGTTAAACAAAAACAGACAGGTACAACCACTTTCTGTGAATTGTTGTTCACTTGTTTTGGAGTCATTTTGGAAGCTATCATACTGGCGCTTCATGCTGGGCTGTCTGTAAACTAATGCTCATTACTAGCCTTGAGGTTTGTTTTGACAAGCTGCTTTTAGCTTTTGCATGGCAAATAGTTTTCAGACTAATGTTCTCTAAGCATCTCTAACAAAACCACTAAGGCTGAAAAATGTGTCAGTTTAAGTACAGTTTTAATTCGCTTACCTGGTGACAATATCGCTAAAGCTATGACATTACTTATTCTTCAGAGAGTGCTTGTTATAAAGAATGATTTGGATTAATGTGCATCTATTTCAAACAGTTCACACTTTAACAAAAACAGTCTAAATATTTTAGCGCTTTTCTGTATTTTTTTATACACAGTAAGAAGAGTTTCTAAACTAACTCTTAATGCATGCAGAAAGAGTGACTTGTTCTTGATTGTTCAAAAAATATTTTGATCTGAACAACTGTTAAATTACAAGTGTTTAAAACTTTTCTTCATTTATTTGTAGATAAGTGATAGATAATGTATTTAATAGAGTCAGAGAACAAAGGCAATTGCTTACACACATTGCTTGAGGATCATTAATTTTAGTAGTGCTGCAATGTAATTTTGGCTGTAACAGATTATGGCTGTAACTTTCCTTTATTTTAATGTATAAGCTTTCTTTCAAAAAAATAATATTTGAATGAATTAACTTAATATTCTTTCTTTATGTATTATCTATCCCTTA
>VZRU01016807.1:847784-865560 GCA_013398155.1 Pedionomus torquatus | reverse complement strand
TCTGTAGAAAACCTTAAAGTGATTTTTTTTTTTTTTTTTTTTAATAATAAAAAAAGAGAGATGGATGTAAAAAAGGTATAACCACACCCCCCCTAATTTATGGATGAAGCTTTTTCCCATCTTCATCAGTTCAATGGTTGGCTTATATCCTTAAAATGATTTAGCTGTGCCAAAAATCAGGCTAGATTAAGGCCTAAATATCTTCCTTTAGATGCCTAATCTTGATAACTAATTAGGTATTCTGGACACCTAATTAGGGAGACATTGCAGAATCTGAAAAGTAGCTTTTTTATCCACAGAAGGAATTCCAAGCCATAAGTTAGGTGCCTGGACTGTAATGGAATTAAAATGCTTAATTTTAATGCAATAATTTAGATAATTTATTGCTTACTCAGAAAATTCTTACAACAGAATATCTGTTGCTTGTTTAGTGTCCAGTTGGCATCACATTAAAAAAAACCAACAACAACAAAAAAAAACCCAACATGAAAGTGGTCAAGGAAACAAAGATTAGCACCCCAGCTCTGTTTTCAGTCAAATGTGCAAACTGCTAAGCTTAAATTCCCCACAACCTCCCATAGTGTTTTGGAGCGAAGTTGATAGGTTGGCATTTCAAGCACACCTGACAGAAAACGTTGGGGTAATTACATATAATAGCATCTAAACTTTGAAACTCGGAGTAGCTAAGGTAGGGAGTGTGCCTCTCTCCCCAGATCAGGGTATCTCCCATAAAGTAAGTTAGAAATAACTCTGAGGTTAAATGGTAGTAAATAACGATTTCTTTGCCATCATGGAATTGATGGTTGAATAAATTCTCCTTAAATATCTTGTTTTAGATAATTCAGATATGGTTAACCATTCTGTGTGATAATCCTTGGTTTTAATAAGCAATGAATTTGGATTAAATAATTTTGAAGTAATTAAAAATAGGAAAAAAGTATTGTGACTATATAAAAACAGTCTTCATTGGAAAGTTGAGGAGTATAGTCAAACTTAACTGAACTCTGGATAGTCAAAAATGCACTTTTACATCCCAGAGTTTATGTATGTGATGATGAGCTCTGAAGCTTTAGAAGCTCTTTTGCATCCTTGCAAGATGAGCTTCATTTGGTGCATGGTCTACAGTGCTGGAACTGAAACTTCACATTTGGAAAAAGGAGAGGGTGCAGCCTCTCTCCCAAGAGGAAGGAGTACAAGCGTTTCAGAGCTCATATGAAATAACTGGTTCTGATTTTGCGCTTAGGAATTTGGAATCAATAGTGTAACTGTGTAGAGCTTTGCACTTAGCTCCTATTTGATGCACAGGTCCCCATCCATGGAGAATGGGGTGAGGTTTGAGGACGTACTCTTAGCATCCTGACCACCTGCCGATGCATTTGTTTGTTTTTCCACGCTTTCTGTGAAATTCCCAGAAACTGGCAGCATTAACAGGACAACTTCTGCGTTACAGATCTGAGTTGTGAATAATTTCTACATAAATCTCACCAAAGTTTGAGGTACATGAAGCATCCTGATAGGATCTTGAAGGGGGCAGTGGCCGTGCTGCCTAGTATTTCTGTCCTGTGGTACACAGCCCCTTTGCTGATCTTGCATTAATGGAGCTGAAGCAAGCTCTGGAAAATGGTCAGGTGTTGCTAAAATTACCCCATGAATCCAAGTAATTAAGGAGTTATGTTTTAGGTCATCTTAGTCTGATGCTAAATCAGCAGTTTTTAAGACAGGAGAAACTAAGTTGTGTCTGCATTATTTAAAAAAAAAAAACAAAACAAAACCCCAAAAAACCCAAAACAAAACCAAAACAAAAAACAACCCTCAGAAAACAAACCAAACCCTCCTGCAACCTTCTCTCCTTCTTCCTCACCCCAAAAAAACCTAACAACAAAACAAATCCAAACCGAAACAGACCCCAAAACAAACAAAAAGATTTCCAAGAAAAAGAAAAACAAAAAAATACCCACAATAACAAACCAAACCAAAACACCGAACCCAAAAACCCCAAAGCTAACTGCTAAAGTCAAAGGGGAAACTGAGTAAAGGTGCATTTGAAGTTAATTAACCCTTACTTAATATTTCTGATTTTTGTTGTTTGTCTTAAATAACATTATTTAAGAGACTTATTTTCTCACACAGACAGGACTCAAGATGTGGTGATTTTTCCTCATAAAAATACCTATAATAAATGTTGCCTAATTTATAGATGTTCTGATGGTAATTGAAAGCGCCTGTGCATTCTTATTCTCATCTTTTAATTTTAAAATGTAGCGAAACACAGCTTGATTTGTGTTACTGTTTATTGCAAAATCCTGAGTGTCCTGAGTGAGCAAATCTTATGTGCATGTTTTCTCACTTCTTACAGGGAGCAGGAACAGGATCAACCACAGGAGCTTCACACGTGTCCCTGAGCGCAATGAGTGTGGAAGCCGTGTGTGAGAAGCTAAAGCAGATAGATGGTCTGGACCAGAGCATGCTACCTCAGTATTCTGCAACTATAAGAAAGGTATTGGCTAAACTCTTTTCTCAAAAATATTTGTGGAAACACGTCAAATGTCAAAACAACATCCTCACTTCTATGTGTGCTGAGTTTGGAGGACATTTTAATACAACATATATTTGTGAGAAGAAAGCTCTCTCTCAAAAAGGAAAAACAGACTCAGAAATATAAATGCTGATGAGAGTGGTTATATTGGGGGGTGAGGGGGGAAGTGAAGAAAAACATCTTCAAAGTTGCCATGTGTGGATAGAGTTGCAAAAGTGTTTTATATCCAGGTAGTAACACTCCTCTCTGACCCGACCCCCCCCCCCAGAAGCTGATGCAGCTCTTCTGTTGTAAGTGGGCAGTGAAGATGGTTCTGTTTCTCTCCTGTCACATTCCACATCTAATAAATTTTTCTGTTACTGCCCTTTTCTCTGAGATATTAGCACAGAATCATTTTTGTCTTTTTTTTCCCCACCGTTTGGTGTGCTCCTTTTACAAAGAAAGAAGGGAAAAAATAAAAGTTGTCAATGAATAGTTTTGCTGAGATCACTTTATCCTGGTACCTATAATATCTTAAAAAAATACAGGGAGAATGTTGGTTCAAGGATTAAGAGACAGGTTTACCATAGAAAACTTCAGCGAATGTTGCTTAAAGCAAGAAGTAGGATGTCAGCTTGCAGCTCATTAAGTGTAGCTGCAAAAAAGTCCAGTTGCTTCAGTGGCTTGAGCGCTAAAAGGATGTGCTCATTGGTTATCTTTAATGCGATTCTTTATTCACGTTTGTGCAAGTGATATCATGTAAAAATGGGGAATAAAAATGGCTCAGCCTGATCTTTTTCCTGGTTTGATTAGGACCATCTAGTGGGATATGGGAACAAACCCACTGAGATCCCTCAGACTGAGCGGAGCTCACAATTTAGCTCTTCCACTTTGTGGCCACTTTCTGAAGATGTGGCTCCTCTTTTACATTCTGTCCATCCGCTGATACATGGTATCAAGAGAAAATGCCTCTTGTTGTTACATAAAATGGTTCTGCAATGAATTTGCTACTGTTGGAAGTCAAGCACTGTATAAACATGCCTAATGTAAGGAATTACCTTCCTGGAAAGTAGATGGTGTTTAGGCACTTCTGTGTTAGTCTCTGAATGATGATGGAAACGAGCAAGAAGCCTAGTCTTCTATCCCTGGGTATTTCTGATGATGGGAGGAATGTAGGCCTGTGTTGATGGAGGTAGTACTTGATCTTAGATGCCTCAAGCGTGGGGTCAGATGATGCCTGGGACTTAATTGATTTTCTTCAGATTCTTGAGTGTCTGCAGTGCATTTGTTTTGAGTCTGAGAAATCTACACAGATGAATGTGGTTTATTGTCCATGAAATTTTCTGCCATTGCTGCGTCTGTGCATAGAACATAGTCACATTGCCTTTCATACATATATTTTTGATAGGTTTAATATTTTCATTTTTTTCATGATACGTAGGTTCTTCTATCAGCAATCATCAATAAATAGTCTTTTATAAATACCCGTTCATTATATAGGATTGGATTTAGGAGCGATGTTGGGGAATTTCAATAGTAGTCCCCGTCAATATATCTAATTTTAATTACCTTTTTAGTCTGTTACTGCCACACCATAAGTTTTGTATTGGTAATTTACATTATTTAATTGTATTATTTTAGGCAAATATAAATGGTCGTGTCTTGGCTCAGTGCAACATTGATGAACTGAAAAAAGAAATGAATATGAATTTTGGTGACTGGCACCTGTTCAGGAGCATGGTAAGACTTTCTCTTCAGTACTCAGATTATTGTAAATTAGTCTTTTTCGTTATGAACCTTATCTTTTTTCTTTCTTGTTGCTTTCTTGCTATTGTCGTCTTTAAGATAAGTATCATCTTAAAACATGAATGAGTTTATTCTTTTTTTTACTTTGTCTTTTTGTCTTGAGCACATCAGTGAGGAACTGGTTGTCTATATATTTGCATCTTAATTGATTATGAACTCTGAAGTTTTGCCTACTCTTCTTGTAAGATCTGTTTTTCATGAATGGGTTTCCTTTTCCCTTTTTAAATTTGCCTGCTGTAATGAAATTGTCAGAACTAATTCTTTTTGAAACCTCTGTCCTTTTGTTAAAAGTTGGTCTGGGAGTTCAAAGCCTATCAGTGTGAGGAAGTGGACAGCCAGGCTGTTGGAGATGCATGGCACACAATTGCACAAGCATAAACTTTAAGGAAACTTAAGCTAAAAGTCAAGCCAATTAAATGTATGTGCAATATTAGGTTGACGCCTACTTGTATAATGCAAGAATGCTGCATTGCATATTATTATTGAAGCATATATAAGGTACCTAATTTGCCCCATTTTCCTCTTCCCAGTGTGGGTTATGCATCACAGAGAACTGTGTTTTCTCTTAAGCATTTTTAGTATATTGCCACTTTTCTTTCTGAAAATAACAGTATGTCTCTCAACTGCTAAATCAGTCTTGAAAGCACTGAGAATTACACAATAAGATTTGTTGTTAGGTTCAGGTTGATTAAGCTATAAACTGAAGTGCTTGGTTTTGCTTTTAAATCTGATTTGTCGCTTCTCTAGTTTTAAAAGAATTTAAGCATTTTGTGGCATATGTGTTCCTGTAAGGGTCTGACCAGTAATATGAATAATCTGGAAATACAAAAAAAAAATCTTACATATTAAAATATGATTTGAATACAAATGCACTAGATCTGTGAACAGGTTTTTCTTCATACTTTTTTGTGATTGCAGCTGCATATGCAACTACACTTTTACCGTTGTGAATTTCTTGTTCCTATTTTTAATAGAATTCATCTTTAACAATTTTGAGAATTCTATTTCTGTAATTACATTCATACTGTCTCTTTTTGTGTGTTTTAAGATACTTGAAATGAGAAATTCAGAAAATCAGGCTGTTCAGGAAGATCCTCGTGGAACGACTGAACATGTTAATGCTGCGATACCTCATAGTGAACTTACTCGTCGGCCTGGGCATAACACTGAGTTGCCTCACACTGAACTTACAGGTCTTTCTGGTCAAGCTCCCTACACACTTAACTTCAGCTTTGAAGAACTCAACACGATTGGTCTTGATGAAGCTCCTCCACGCCATAGTAACTTAAGTTGGCAGGTATTTAATAGAGAATTGTCTTCTGTTTGCTTACTTGTATGATAAAGGGTTTTATTCCAGGGTTATTGGATGTAGACCGGTCAAGAAATAAGTCTGCTGTGACAGTTTGAGTACTTTCATTTCTCAGTCTTGGCAAAGACTAGTTTTGCAGAGATGTAAACTCTAGCCATGCTCTCTGAGTCAAAGTCTTTAGTCTTTGCCATCTGAAAACTAGTTATCTGTTCTGGTAGACACTCTTCAAGAGAAACAAAATCAAAGCTATCGTGCTTTTCTCATCTAGCTTAGGGCAACATCCTGTAAGATTCCTGTTTATTGTAGTGTTCAGACATTGTGTGTGAAAGACTTCAGCTATATGCTAGCCAGATGTTATGCTAATCAAAGGATTACAGGTACTTTTTTTTTTTTTTTGAACAGACAACTAGAGTAGTCAGTGCCAGCACCTTGTGCTGACATTGCATAATCTATTTACAGACTGCAGATCTGACATCCTTCTCTACAATTTCTACCATAGGTTATGGTCAGCTTTCTCCTGTATCTTACAAAATCGCTCAAAGTGGGTGATTTTTCTTTTGTCCTTTTTAAGAAGTAAGACAAATCAGTTATCTAAAAAGAATTAAAAAAAATAAACAACCACCCCAAATATACAGTAGCTTTTTCTTCTCCGGAAGTTTCAATTAGAAAATCTTGAAGTTTGCATCAAAATAGGAAGACTAGATACTACACTAGGTAATAGATATAAGTGATACTTTTATTACCCAGAATCATCACTGAAAAGAGGTTTGGGATACATATGCTACAAATAGATTTCTATGCAGATACCTTTGTGTGTGCGCGTGTGCACTTGTGTGTGTTTGTAGGATACTGATTATCCTTACTGCTTATTTCCAGCAACAGAGTATCAGTGTGTGTTTTTCCAAAGCAAAGTGGCATCACTCTGACTTCTTGCATTGTTTTTGTCAAAAGCACAGAAAGAAGTACAAGAAAATGTTTTTAGAAAGATTCTTTAAAATGCAAGTTTAAATAACTATATGAGCATCAGCTTTTATTTATCTGAATTTGAATAAAAAAAAATGAGAAAGGGAGTTTGTCCTTGAGGAAACAGTAGAATTTGCCTGTAGGAGTTTTTAAAGGTGAAAAAAAAATAAAAAAAAAAATTGCTGCATCTCTGTAAAAAGGAGTAGCCCAACAAAATCAAATATTTATCTTTTTGGTGAGGAACCGTAGCTGCTGTGAGTAGGGATAAATAGTAGTGAATATGTTTAAATAATCAAGTGTTAATATTTCTGAGTTTCTTGCATTTTGCTTTGGGCATTGAATTGCTTAGAAGTCATGGCAGAAGTCATGTAAACACCATTTGGCGTTAGTTAATCATGTTTAGCTGTTCACCAATATTTTAGGGATATACACAACATTATTGATCTCAGGAAAAGCTGTCAATAATACTTCTTTAGTAATAGAGAAGGAATAATCATAGAATGGTTAGAGTTGGAAGGGACCTCAAAGATCGAGTTCCAACTCCCCTGCCATGGGCAGGGACACCTCCCGCTAGACCAGGTTGCTCGAAGCCCCATACAGCCTGGCCTTGAACATTCCCAGGGATGGGGCATCCACAGCTTCTCTGGGCAACCTGTTCCAGTGCCTCACTATCATAGAATCATATCCTTACAGTAAAGAATTTCTTTCTAGTATCTAATCTAAATCTCACTTCTTTCAACATAAAACTATTACCCCTCATCCTATTGCTACATTCCCTGACAAGGAGTCCCTCTCCAGCTCTCCTGTAGGCTCCTTACAGACACTGGAAGACCTGCTGTAAGGTCTCCCTGGAGCCTTTTCTTCCTCAGGCTGAACAACCCTAACTCTCTCAGCCTGTCCTCACAGGCTAAGTGCTCCGGCCCTCTGATCATCTTTGTGGCCCTCTTCTGGACCTATTCCAACAGGTCCATATCTTTCCTGTGTTGAGGACTCCAAAGCTGGACACAGTATTCCAGGACAGGGTCTCATAAGAGCAGAGTAGAGGGATAGAATCACGTCCTGTGACCTGCTGGCCACGCTTCTTTTGATGCATCCCAAGATGTAGTTGGCTTTCTGGGCTGGCAGCGCGTGCTGCTGGCTCGTGTTGAGCTTCTCATCCACTATCTCTCCCAATTCCTTCTCTTCGGGGCTGCTCTCCAGCCATTCTCTGCCCAACATGTATTTCTGCTTGGNCTGAACAACCCTAACTCTCTCAGCCTGTCCTCACAGGCTAAGTGCTCCGGCCCTCTGATCATCTTTGTGGCCCTCTTCTGGACCTATTCCAACAGGTCCATATCTTTCCTGTGTTGAGGACTCCAAAGCTGGACACAGTATTCCAGGACAGGGTCTCATAAGAGCAGAGTAGAGGGATAGAATCACGTCCTGTGACCTGCTGGCCACGCTTCTTTTGATGCATCCCAAGATGTAGTTGGCTTTCTGGGCTGGCAGCGCGTGCTGCTGGCTCGTGTTGAGCTTCTCATCCACTATCTCTCCCAATTCCTTCTCTTTGGGGCTGCTCTCCAGCCATTCTCTGCCCAACATGTATTTCTGCTTGGGATTATCATGTCTCAGGTGCAGGACCCTGCACTTGCTTGGTTGTGGGTCACAGAGGTGAGATGGACTGGCCAGTAGTTCCCTGGGTCTTCCTTTTTTCTTTTTTTCCCTTTTTGAATATCAGGGTTGTTTCCCCTCTTCCAGTCAGTGGGAACTTCACCAGATAATGGAACAGTAACCTGCAGATCTTGTATGTGTTGCTTGCTGGGGGGGTTATGAGCATCTCCTGAGAAGGAAAGAAACATGTTGTTTTGTATTGCAAGAAAAAGGCAGTGATGATGAACAGAAACCAGAAAGGTAAGGAAGATAAATACAAAAACAGGAAAAAGGTGGGGGAAGGGAGAAAAGAAAAATAGAGGGTGAGAAAGAGAAGACTGGACCAATAAGGTATTGCTATACAATTAAGCAATTCTGTTCTAAATCTTTAATTTATTCACAGGGCTTGAATCCACACATTAATTTTTTTCTGGTTACATTTAGCTTGTTAAAATTACCCAAGCCCTTTTAGGTTAGTGTTTTCTAGTGGAAGTTTTTGAAATGCAGCTTATTTTCAGTGTTGCCCCACATAAGACACAATACCTCAGCTCTTTCAAAGTTCATCTCTTGTGCATTGCAAAGTAGGTTTTGTAAATTACTGGCTGCTTAAGTCAGTGACTCGGCTCCAGTGCACTGGGCACCGTACACCTTTTACTTGGTGCTAGTGAGCATCCTGTTACACACGTGACAAAGCCATATATGTGGCCACATATAGCCATATGTGCTCCTTTACTTTGTTCAACTCTGTGCTAGACCTCAGTTCTAGCATTTAATAGGTGGCATAGCATCCCATGTCTGTGCCCACTAAAGGGGGCAAAACCTGGTTGTCTGAGATCTGATTTTTCTGAAATCAGCTCTATGCAATAGACTTTTGCCAGCATATATTGAATTAGGTTAGGATGGAGGTCTCTTAAAATGTTTTTGAGGGATGCTCAGCATTTAGATGAACTCTTGCTGTCTTTCTAATATAAAATGCTAGTTTTGTAAATGTACAAAGATGTATTAGAAAAGCCCATCTTGACATACAAATTCAATTGTTAAATTATATACTCAAAAGAGCCTTAAGTGTGCTGGATAAAATGCTTGTTTGGTGGAATTCTTTGGTTACAGGGACCAACAATGAGAATACTTTGTGAGTTTGGTGCATGTGTGTGTGATTGCATATATATCATTACAGTAAGCATATTTAATTATAGCATTGACAATTTCATTTGCATAGTTTATTCATAGCAAGAAAAAAAAAGTTATTTAAGTACAAACTTGATGCTTTGAGTTATTTAAGAACATCAGTAAAAATAAATAGTTCACTTGACTGTTATCTCTCTTCTTTTTTTTTTTTGTCTTCCAGTCACAAACTCGTAGAACTCCAAGTCTTTCAAGTCTTAATTCACAAGACTCTAGTATTGAAATATCAAAACTTACTGATAAGGTACAGGCAGAATACAGAGATGCCTATAGAGAGTATATTGCTCAAATGTCCCAGTTAGAAGGAGGTGCCAATTCTACTACAGTAAGTGGTAGGTCCTCCCCTCATAGCTCAAGCGCTTTCTATATGGGGCAGAGTACATCAGGGGGCTCCTTGCATTCCAGTTCAGAACAGGAAAAAGGAAAAGATGGTGAACAGAAACAAGATGATGCAAGAAAGTCCTTTTTGCTGAAGAGAAATGACGTCGATTACAGTACTTCAGGTGTTTCTACTAATGATGCATCTCCTTTGGATCCTATTACTGAAGAAGATGAAAAATCTGATCAGTCTGGTTCCAAGCTTCTGCCAGGAAAGAAGTCTTCAGAAAGAACAAGTATTTTCCAGGCTGCAGATTTAAAGCTTAAGGGAGTTACTCTCCGGTATCAGAAACTTCCAAGTGATGAAGATGAGTCAGGAACTGAGGAATCGGATAATACCCCACTTCTTAAGGAAGGTAAAGATAAGAAAACAGATGGCAAAGTAGAGAAGCAGCCCAAATCTCCAGAACATGGATCTGAACCTATTAGAACCTTCATTAAAGCAAAGGAGTATTTGACAGATGCCCTTTTGGATAAAAAAGATTCATCTGACTCTGGTGTAAGATCCAACGAAAGTTCTCCAAATCATTCCCTCCATAATGAAGGAGCAGATGATTCACAGCTTGAAAAGGCAAACCTCATTGAGCTTGAAGATGACAGTCACAGTGCAAAAAGAGGAATTCCGCACAGCCTTAGTGGCCTTCAAGATCCAACTGTGGTTCGCATGTCTATTTGCTCAGAAGATAAGAAAAGCCCTTCTGAAAGCAGCTTGATAGCAAGTAGCCCAGAGGAGAACTGGCCAGCTTGCCAGAAAGTCTACAATTTAAATAGAACCCCTAGTACAGTAACCTTAAATAACAACAGTGCTCCAAACAATCGAGCTAATCAAAATTTTGAAGAAACGCAAGGCATTGGAGATTCACCTCAGATTATCCTGCACCCTGGCTCAGGTTCCAATTCAGCTGCGGTTCAGAATGAAAACCTGAAGACCGTCGCTCACAAGCGGAGCCAGCGTTCAAATTATACCAGGCTTTCAAAAGATTCATCAGAGCTCCACACAGTTACAGCCTCAGAAGGGGCTGGTTTTGGAGAGGAAAGAGAGAGTATCCTGTAAAAAACAGCCAAGTTAAAGCAGAGTAGGCCCGTGAATTGTAGCTTGCTTGGAATTCCTTGTCAGTGTGTGATTACATTAAGCTCTGTAGTTAAAACTTTCAGTATTGTAGTAGCAGGTCTAGATTATTTTCAGTCATTTTCCTGGAGAGAAGAAATAATTGGTACTAGAAGCAGATTACTTCAGACCTTGCCTATGTATAAAAGTAGTGCTTGTCAGCATGGAAAACCAGTTGTTTGCTAAGACACTGTGCAATGGTTTGGTCAGGGGCAGATGTTACGGAAGTAAGTATGGTTTAATTATTAAAATGATGATGTGATTGTACTTTTCTGTTGGGATCTGTATTACTTGTCCCTTCCAAGCATTCCAGTTAAGTCTTGCAAGTAAAGTTAAGACTCGGCATCTTTGTCATATGATGGAAGAGATGCCAAAAGATTACATATCACTACGTGTGATACCTTTATCAAACTTTGTGCTAATTAGTGGATTATTGTGTGCAACATATATTGCATATGTTGAAATTTGAGTGTTAAGATACCTGTTTGGCTAGATGTACGCTTTTACTCTCTGTACATTCAGTAATTGCTGTTGACTGTGAACTTTGAGTAGAGTGGTAATAAGGCTTGTAAGGAAGGTTGTCTTGATGTGTCATTGGAATTGGCAGATATTTATAAGGTAATACCTTATCATTGATTTAGTGGAGCCATTATTTATTATAGGTACGTAATTCTACAGTCCCTGGTCTAAATAGGTGCAGCCACCTGAGCTATATTAAAACATTGTAAGGATGAAGTGTGAATGTGATGTCAGAATTTATGGAATATCTGTTGCTGTGTGTGTTCTTGCCTTGGTACAGTGTTTATCATTTGGTTATGGAAAGAAAAATAAGCAGTTTGCCATTTTTAAAATGATACTTTTTGAAATCTCATCAGAACTGTATGCCAGCTTCTTTAGTTTGCGGTACAGCCTTTGAAGATTTTTGTCATCTAAGTAATGTACCTGAATTTTATTGTAGCAAATATTTGTACTGTCCAGTGAAATCTGCATGTTTTTGAGGAAGAATTGTTCAAACCAGATTTGGTAGTACAAAGAGAATAAAAACTAAATCAGCATGTTGGGTTTGTCTCTATTTATTGTGGTATTTTGTTTCTCTGCTTGATAAAAGTGTTATGTCCATGCTGTTTTGGTTAAAGTACTTCATGGATTTAATTGAACAGAATGCATTAAACCAATACTGTTATTATTACAATACTAAATGAGCATCAAGTATAAAAATACATTTGAAAAATGGAACTGCCCAAGCAGATGTTTCTAAAGGAACTGCTGTGAGCTGCAGAGATGTGGCCACCTCCTGCAGTAATCCTGCTGTGCAGGGCCATTAACATGTGCTGGTGGTTCTGCGCAGCTTTGTGTTTCTCCCAGTGCATCTCCAGCCAGATGCCTCCTGCAGGACTCTGTGGTTGTGGCCTTTGTTATCCAGATCAATAGGATGTTTTTCTGTACCAGAGTCAACAGAGAAAAACTGACTTTATCTAGGCTCTGGGTTTTTTTTTCATTCGGTGAAAGTCTCATACTTACAGGACTGGAGATGTGATCTGTACATGTTTGCATTCTGTTAAATTGGGGTATTATTTGACTGAATTAAAATTCTCTCATCAGAGCATTGTGTGCATATCTTTATCTATTGGGAAAATTAGTAATTTAACCAAAAAGCCTCCTGAAGCAAAATAAGAAGTCCCCAAAGCCTGTGTAGCTTCATGGTATTTTGCTGAGTGGGAACAATTTTTAGGTTTAGATCCTTCCTATAACAAAAAAAAAAAAAAAAAAAAAAANTTTTCCTTTTACATAGAAATCCTAAAAAAAAAAAAAAAAAAAAAAAAAAAAAAAAGTGCATCACTGCTTTCTGAAATTTTTGAGATGTAAAAGCTTTTTTGGAAAAAGGTATAAGCACTGTTTTGTAAGAGGGGGCAAGAAGTGTAGCCTTCTTCATTTAGACATATTCACAGTATCGATTAAAAAAATACCACTTGTTTCAAATTGGGGTTTTTTTTGTGTTAAAGTCCTCAAATAATCCAGATGGATTAATTTTAAATTTTCATAAGGTTTTGAGACTTTTTTTTTTTCTTAAAGTTTTATCCCTCAAGTCCTCATAAAATACCAAATTGGGATAAAATGAGGCAGTTGTGTGGAAAACTTTTCAGTGTTCCTATCTGGTATTAATTCATACTGGTGTCATAGCTTACCAAGAAACAATAGTTACAAGGCAAGTGTCTGTGTACGATTACACAGGACTTAATGTAATGCTCTTTGGATATGTAGATCCATGACCCTGCATGGGATGTGGGTACCTAAAATCGTTTCAGTTCCAAACAGTGGTTCAGTCCTGCTTCCTTTAACTGCGTGGTGTAGAAGTAGTGCATGGTGTAGTTCATATAATCAGATGTGTTCATAGGCTTGTTATTTAATGCCTTCTTAGCAAATTTGCTAGAGTCAACAACATAGGAATGCTTCGTAGCTAGGACAGTATGCTACAAAAGCGGTTTGCTAACAGGACAGTAAATATATCTGACACTTAGAATCTACTTGCATAAATATAAGTAGAGAGTGTGCTTTTTTCTTCTCCATTGAAGCATCTTTGTGATTTCTTCATACAGGTTTTCTATAAGTGAGCAGAAGAAAGCATAGTATTCTGATAAAGGGAGAGAGGAAAAGAGAGGAGAGAGATATGGAGTACTTAAATACAGCATAATAGTAAGAAGTGTCTCTTAGTACATAGTACATATGTATATATAATATTAATATATATATATGTATGTTTAATGAATTTTTCACTTGTAGAATATGAAAGAATAAAATGTTACTGTGCAGGAATGAAAAATGCACTGCAGTTTCATAGCTGAAATTTGTCTTTTCTCTACCACAGTTGCTATGGTTACTAACTTGCTTAGTTTGTTGCACAATTCTTGGAGTTAAGAAACCATAAACAATTTCCAGTGCTGAAATATCAAATGTTAGCTCTGTGACTTGTGGGAATCGTGGAACCCAAGAGTTCCATGGAGGATGGAAATGAATGAAGAGCATAAAACAGTAAGACAACTGCAAACTTTCTGGTACTCGCTGCTTTCCAGAACTCGAGTAATAATAATTGATGTATCCACTATCATTTTGGGTGACTGAACACTACAGGAACTTGAAACCGTGACTTCTTTGCCTAACTGAATCTGAAGAGCACAGTTCTGATGCCTGTGCATAGTAAGTTGAAAATAAATTGGTTTTGAAAGGAAAAATTGGATGCAAGTAACATTCCAGGCTTTATGTGAGACTCTTACAGTTATTTGCCAGCTTTTTCCAGGGTTGCAGTTTATGAGGAAGGGGGAGAGGGAAATTTTTACATCCCACTTGTAAAACTTGCAACAAAATAACAATCAAGTAAAATTCTTGGCAATTCTGGAAAAAGGTTTCCCTTTAGTGCCTGCCCCACTCAGCCTGGGGTATCTGATCACCCAGTATGACTTCGTCCAGGCAGCAGAATATATATGTAGTGTAAGCTTTCAGCTCTTAGCTTTCTTAAGTTTTCCTTTCAAATAGTGTTATATTTTTTTCCTCCTTCTTATTTTTTTTTTATTTATATAATCTTTGCAAAACTTTCCTGGGACACATTTTGCATGGGTTCATGCAGTATGCTGAAAGTTGGTTGTTTTGTTTGTGATCTGGGGTTCGGCTGTTCACTTCTGTCCACAGAAACCTTGAAGCCTCTTTTATCCCTTCACAGCTCTTGTGGGAAGCTTTCTGGACCTCACGGTAAGAATATGGGAAGTTCTTTGTATGGCCAAGAGACCCACAGGCAGAAGATCTCAATGGGGTCTGTTAGCCATAATCCAGCACGTTGCACCCTATGGCCTTGATGCTTCATATCTTTATCATCTGTGGCAGGTTTATTTAATTTTCTACATTTTCTAAATTACTAAGAAATTGCCAAAGAAAATAATACCTGGCTATTTGAGCTCTCTTAACTGAAAGCCACAGTTGTGGTAAAATAGAAGTGCTAATACGCAGTAGTAAGCTTTCAAGCACGTGAGAGAAATACAATGTGCTAATTAGTGTAAGATAAAGCCTGCTGTTAGGGTTTTTGTCTTTTCGTTGCCAAATAATAGCTACAGTGGGGAAAACTTGGAGCAAAATTCAAATTGCAGTTAAGCCGAGAAGACTGGAAAGACCGTGCTAACCTTACACACTTTTTTTTTTCTGTTAGCCTTGTGTTATCTTTTCTGGTTTTTTATTATCTTTATTAAGTCCCTTTTCATCAGCATAAGGGTGGGGTGGTGATAATTTTACTTAGAATCTTTCTCTGTGGGAATACAGAACACTTTAAGGAGTTTGACATGTTCTCAGATTTCTGAATTTCAAGAAAAATGAGAAAAAATAGGGAAGTGGGTGCTGAAAATTTCTAATAATATAAAGTATAAATAAAATCAAACCGTGTTTCCAACAGAACAAGGATTTTCTAGGCACGGGCACATGGAGACCTATCAAACTGTTAAAAAGATTATTTAACTACATAACGTCCAAGTAACTCTTTCATTAAAGACTTCTGTCGTGCAAGCTGAGTATGCAGTATGTTCTGCCCTGTGGTTAACAAATGTGGAAGCAAGTGATAAAAGCCAAAATGCAATTTAAAGCTGATGAAAAGCTGATATTCTCTTGGCTGTAGTGTTTCTTATTTTATTTCATTTCGCTGATGTTATGCTGAGGTTGCATATGATGGCTTTTGTAAAGTTTTCTCATGGAATTCTCTAATAGGGGTGTGTATTTCTTGCAGCTTAGCACAGCTTCTGGCACTGTACTGATTCGCTTCTTTTTGTGGTTAAACATAGGACTGATGCTAGAGGGAGGTGTTCTTTTATTCAGCTTTGAGTCTAACGTTGGTGTTTTCGTTTGTAGGTCTGACTCTGTGATGCACTTACTATTTTAGTTAAGTTTTGTTTCAGAAATGTACACCCCATCTTCTGGAAGGGCTAACAGCTACAGGTTTTTCCAGCAATGTTGTCTCAGTCATAAGTGATTATAGTTTCTTAATAAGACCGATACTCACAACACCAAATGTTTGGGCCTTAAAAAGCATTAAAAAGTGTTCCTTTTCCCCCAAAGAATGCTTCGTTTATGATACTGATGCTGGATAAATTTCTGAAAGAGATGCTGTTGGCTAACTCCCACCTCTTGGTTTATCATATCTTAGAGATCACCTTCTACTGAAGTGGAAGTCAAAGAAAAAACCTGGAATATTTTAGAGGAACTTGGGGTTTTGGAGGGAAAAAGAAAAAAAAAAAAAAAAAAAAGGCAAGAGGTTGTATGAGACTTTATGTAACAAAAGGTTGTATTTGAGAGTTAATGTGCATTTTTTTTCAAGATGGGATTATAGCAACAAGGCATAATGTTTGTTCCATGAGTTCTTGGTGTTGCCAGTATAGAGAACGGGGTACGACGTTCTTTCATGGTTCGAGGCTCCTTTCTGAGTTCTCATACCACATATTCTCATTGCATCTCACAAAAGTAATGTGGATTGCAGTTATCTCTGTAAGTAAACCAGAGTGGCCTTGCTTCAGTACAATGTGTTTATTGTTTATGAAAGAGAAGGGGAGAAGAGGAATAATAGTCATCTGTTATAAGATTTTGTTTGTGTCCAGGATTTCTCATGACAGAAAAGAACAAAATTTGGATGGTTTGTATGTGTCCCTGGAACCTAGAAATAAAAACTAAGGCATAAAATACTGACTGTGGGGAACAGTAAAACTGAAATGGAAATTCTGTGATGCCTAAATGCTTCTCCTCACTAATTAAACTACAGGGAAGCAATCAGCAGAGATTCAAGGTTTTTTTAGTTTTTAATATTTCTCTCTTTTGAAATAATGTGATGGTTTGTGCTTGGCTAAAGGCAGTACATATTCTTGAATGTGTTTACAAGTTGCAGCACCTTCAAATCTTTCTGAATTTGTCTTAGTACTTTTGAGAAGCAGCAGAATTTTACTAGCCTCATTTTGGACACAGGAAAAAAAAAATCTTTTCCCACCTCAGCAATGGTAAAATACAGAATTATACGTATTTTCTAGGAGAGTCAAGAATTGAGTCCTAAGCCAGTCAGACTGGACTTTTATTGATATCAGAGGCCCCCTTTATTTTATGTTTATTTAACCCATGAGAAATCTTGGAATCTAAACTGAAGATTACTTTCTGTCATCACTTGCCATTTTTGTTTCCTATCCTCTTATGTTTCCTGTTTGACAGCAAACCTTGCAGCCTGTTTGTGACCCTCTCCTTTGAGCAGAAAGTGGAGATTTTAATTTTGAATGTCTTTGGCATGTCAGTCATTTGAGACTAAGTATATTCACTTTTCCTAGTTCTTACTGGACCTGCTGGTGTCCTGTCTTGCCGCCATGCACCATGTACATCATGTCAAATAATTGGAACTGTTTCTTTTTCTGCCCCACCACCTAAGTGGGAGTTGGGACTGTTTGCTGGTGTTGTAACTTACCTTCTCTTCAGCTTTTTCAGAACTGCTGTGCACTGCAGCTTCTCTTGATTCAGCAGTGGCAGAAAATGTTCTTCTACTGTGGTGGTAGACTTTGCTTGGATGGGGATTTTTGAGTTTGGGGTTTGGTTTGGTGTTTTGAGTTTGGGGTTTTTTGTTTTGTTTGGATTTTGTTTGGTTGCATGGATTTTTTGGTTTGGTTTGGTTGGTTGGTTGTTTGGTTTTTTTTTTTACCCTAGGAAGGCTTTACTACCTAGGTTCTACAATCTATTTTTCCTCACTTCTTTTCATCCTCTTCCTCATGTCCTGGAAGATTCACAGGATATACATATTCACAACCCACCAAACTGGTTTTAAAATACATTTTATAATTTTATATGATATATTCATTGTGGACAGTAATGCTTACATCTA
>VZRU01016807.1:828937-847761 GCA_013398155.1 Pedionomus torquatus | reverse complement strand
AAGTGCACTGGTTCATATCGACCAACGGAAGAAGCCTCAAACTTCAGTAGGGGAAAAATGTGCTTCTTGGTTTCCGTACAGCTATTCCTGATAAATAATTACGCAATGCTTGCTCATAGGATAAGCATAGTTGTCAGCTTATCTGCTTTGTAAGTAGTCTGTTAACGTTCTGGAAGAAATGTAGGGCTGCACTCAGGAAGGCTTAATTTTCCTCATGCACCTCTGTAAGTTACACTTGATGCTGCAGGTCTGGATGGCACTGCAAATAATGTAACGTACAGGACATTTTAGCTCTTGCTTTGAAATAATCCAAAGAAAGACAAACTTTAAAGACTTATGTTCATGAAAGTTGATCTATAGTGCCAGGATTTATGAAATTCTACATTTGTTTAAAGGGTCAAGAACCAACCTTTAGTGTTCAGGTATTTTTACTCTGAAATATAAAAAGAAATCTTGATTATTTTTTTTTTTTCATTTTCTATAAAAGACAAATCCTCAAACCATAAGCCTATTTAACCTCAGGACATATTTGCACCTTTGGAATGTAAATGAGGGTTTAGAGGTTTTGTTCTTCCTGGATGCCTTCTGGTCTTAATTTTCAACATCATCTTTTCAGTAGCTCCTTTCAAGGTGTGATGAGGAACCATGAATAATTTCCTCTGTTTTCACCATCTGTGCTACCTTCTGCCTCTTTTCCATCTGATGATAGACTAGCTCAGCTTCATCAGATCTTTTTATATGCTAATATGAACCAGAATCTTTAATTTTGTAGTCCATGGCTACAGTGTTCAATAATTATCTTTTAGCTGCTTTTTTTCTTTCTCCCCGTCCCCCCCAATCCCACGTCTTCACATCAACTTTCAGGCCTATCTGTACAGTAATTTAAGCACCTGACAGGTTCTTTGCGATACTGGGACCCACAGAACTCATTTCCCTACCTTTACAATACCCACACTTCACTTTCAAGCGGAAAGTATGCATTCTAGATTTGCAAGAGAAGGCACTTATGCTCAAAATTCAAATTCAGGAAAGTAGTCCCGTTTCTGTTATTTTCAAGTATAGGAAGGGGACTGTTATTTTACTCTCACCCTTGAAAATGTTTTGACTTTCAGAAAAAAAGGTAAATTACTTTTGCTAAAAGACAACTACTGCAGACAAACACCTGACGGTGATGATGGCTCGTCTGGGATGGACCAGGACTCCTTTGTCTGAATGACTGGCTTCTAAAACCATTAGATCAATTTACTTGAGTTCTATAAATTACCTTATGGTTCTTTGGGGGTTTCTTGTTTTGTGGGTTGGTGGTTTGGTTTTGTTTTGTTTTGTTTCGTTTTTTGTTTGTTTGTTGTTGTTTCTAATTTCAGAGCCAGTAGAAAAAATCACCTTAAATAGCTCCTGGAGTTCAAGAGAGGGTGGGGTGGGAAGAAACCTATCAGAGTTTGTTTGTTTTGTTTGGTGTTTTTTTTTTTCTCCTGAGTATTCATTTCAGTGGGATAATAGAGTTGGACACTCATCCTCCTACTGTGGTGAGCTTTCTGTAATACCTGGAAAAACAGCCTTAGGGCTCTTTTATTTTGATTTGGTTTTATATCAGCACCTATTTTGAGGTGTAGCTGTGAACTATCTAATCCTGTGACATACTTCTGCAAGGTGAAAAATCCCTGACTAAGATACTGAAATTCAGCCACTTTATGCAAAGAGATGTCTCTTTCTACATATTTTCATTACAAGACCATAACAATGTCACTTCTTGGAGACATGCTCAGAGTGAAGAGGAGGAAATTCTGCTCATCAGCATCTTAAAATTTATGTCTGAAACACATTCTGGACACTTCTCTTTCACATTCAGAGATGGCATGTTCAAGTAACACCAAAGTGAGCTATCAGTGTGTACCATGGTGTAAGGTCTGCTCATCACACTCAAGTGGTCCTTGGTTTTGATATGTCAAGCACCATATTCATCTGTCCATTCCTCTCCTGAGTGCTTTGAATATGTGGGGGGTGGCTTGAGTCATGGTTGGGAACAGAATCTTAATTTCTCTGTCCTGATTTTGTGCGTGCATGTATATATATCCTGATTTATTTCTATACATACTTTTTGTCTTTAATGTAAAAAGCAGAGCTTTCTGATCCTAAGGTGTCCTTAACCTTAATCCCTGCCCAGGCAAAAATTCAAGCATGCACATTGCTGGGATTTCTTACATCTAATTGTCAGAATTTTTCGCTCTGTTGGTAACAAATCTCAATAGCATCTCTTTCTGCTCTGATCAGATGAAAGATTCTTTACCTATCCTATTCCTCTCAGCCTTCCTGTTTCAATGTGAATATTGGATGTCTGTCAATGTTGGAGTACTGATATTCTTGTGCTATGGGAGAGATCTTTATCAAGAGTATAATAGCCTTCTGCCTGTTCGCTCTCTTGGCTGAAGGTGTCCAGTCTTTGGACTTTTTATTAGAGTTGAAGAAGCTTAGCCATCCCATAGTTTGATCCACATTCACTTGGGAAAGTTATCTTCGTGCACCAGCCACACATGCAGTGTTCTTAAAGGTTCTCTAGGTTTAATTAAATCGTTTGCAGTGTGGAAGACCAACGGGAACAAATTGAGTAACGGCTGGTACTAGGACTGCAGGGCAGGACCTGGATGGAGTTGACAACGTTACTGTCCACAACCATGTTTTCTTTCAGGTTGTAATATTGTTCAGGAGAGCAGGTGAAATCCACATTTGAGGTTCTCGTTTGCCGTTTCCACTTCTTTGGATAAAGCATCCATGAAATCCTGTAGTTTCCCCTGTTCCCAAGTGATTCTGTTTTAACTAGGGAATGTAATTTTAATGTACACTCCAATACCTAGGCCAGTCTTCCATGACCAGAAGCCAAAAGACTTTGATCTGACAGCCAGCAAGAACTTATGCCATCACACAGGTGTCCAGGAGCTAACAAGAAGCTTCTAGGGTTGATCTGTCAGTCTTAGTGTGAGAATTTGGACACTCCTTTCCAGGTTGCAGAGGGTAATGCATGGAGGTATTTAAGTGTGTATTTTTAAATGGGGGAAAAAACATATTCTTGGGTTAGCCTGAAATTGGTAATTGAAATTACGAGGAGAAGGCAGAAGTTCTCAACAACTCTGTCTCAGTCTTCACTGGCAACCCCCTTCCTCCTACATCTTGTGTTGATGGCCCACTAGTTGGAGACCAAGGTGACAGAGTCCCTCCCTGTCCTTCACTGTAGGTGAAGACAAGGTGCATCTGAGGAACCTGAAGATATTTTTAAAAAGGGTAGAAAGGAGGACCCTGGGAACTAATGACCTGTCGGCCTTGCCTCCATGCCTGGGAAGATCATGGAACAGATCCTTCTGGATGCCATGCTTGGGCACATGGAAGGAGATGTTTCAGGACAGCCAGCATGGCTTTACTAGGGGCAGGTCCTGCCTGACTAACCTATTGGCCTTCTATGATAGAGTGAGTATGTCGGTAGATAAGGGACGACCTGTGGATCTATCTGGACTTCTGCAAGGCTTTTGACATGGTCCCCCACAACATCCTGCTTGACAAATTGGAGGGACACGGATTTGATGGGTGGACTCTGCCATGGATGAGGAACTGGCTGGATGGTCGCATCCAGAGGGTGGTGGTCAATGGCCTGAAGTCCAGCTGGAGAGCAGTCACAAGTGGTGTCCCTCAAGGGTCTGTGTTGGGACCGATACTGTTTAACATTTTTATCAATAATATAGACTGGGCGATTGAATGCACCATTAGCAAGTTTGCAGATGACACCAAGCTGTGTGGTGGTGTTGATACACTAGAGGGAAGGGACGTCATCCAGAGGTACCTGGATCAGCTGGAGAGGTGGGCCCAGATGAACCTCATGAGATTCAACAACAGCAAGTGCGGGGTTTTGCACCTGGGCCGGAACAACCCTCACTGTCAGTACAGACTGGGGGAAGAGGTGCTAGAAAGTAGCACTGAAGAAAGGGACTTGGGAGTGCTGATGGACAAGAGGCTGGACATGAGCAGGCAGTGCGCACTTGCAGCCCAGAAGGCCAATCGCATCCTGGGCTGCATCAAAAGGTGTGTTGCCAGCAGATCCAGAGAGGTGATTCTGCCACTTTACTCTGCTCTGGTGAGACCCCACCTGGAGTACTGTGTGCAAGGCTGGAGCCCTCAATATAGGAAGGATGTGGACCTGATGGAGAGGGTCCAAAGGAGGGCCATGAAGATGATCAAAGGGCTGGAGCACCTCTGCTACGAGGATAGGCAGAGGGAACTCGGGTTGTTCAGCCTGGAGAAGAGGAGGCTCTGGGGAGATCTAATCGCAGCCTTTCAGTACCTAAAGGGGGCCTACGTGAAGGCTGGGGAGGGTCTGTTCACAAAGGCCTGCTGCGATAGGACAAGGGGCAATGGACTTGAGTTGGAGAAGAGTAGATGTAAGTTGAATATTAGAAAAAATTTCTTTACTCTGAGGATGGTAGAATACTGGAACAGGTTGCCCAGGGAGGTGGTTGAGGCCTCTTCCCTGGAGATATTCAAGGCGAAGCTCAGCGAGGCCCTGGGCAACTTGATCTAGTTGGGGGTGTCCCTGCGACTGCAGGGAGGTCAGACTAGATGACCTTTTGGAGGTTCCTTCTGGCCTGGAGGATTCTATGATTCTGTGATTGGAATTTGTGTGATTCAGATGTCTTAAAGTCATTTGGGTTAGAAAATACTCTTAAGAAAGCATCATCAAAAGGTATTCACATTTAACTATTGTGAAGTTTTGAGTTTAATGTTCTCTGAAGAAAACCAGACAGAAACAGAAAAATAATTAAGGATAGGTTGACTCCATGTAATTGTGTGGCTTCTTTAAGGACAGTGCCAGGGCGTTACCTTTGAAAACATTTTTCTTCTCTCCAATTATCTTACAAAGCTGAACGATGCAGGGAATTGTGCAATCTGAAGAAAAGAAAAATTACTACAAAAAGAAGACTTCTGAGATGAGAAACAGGAGGTTCTGAACACAGACTGTCCAGCATATCAACAGGGTTTTGTCTAGATGGAAATTTAAACATATATGGTTTTCTTTTAATGGCTGGCTCGGGTCAGTGTGGCCCAGCTCTTCTTCCTGTTGAAGTAAAGAATCCAGTAAAAACAATCTGTAAACCATGATGAGTTCTCTCGGATAAAAGGAGAGACAGCTGGATCATGGAGATATAGCAAGTTGAAGATAGTAGACGACTACCTGGAGCCATATTTAAGGGAAAAAGAGAGGGCCTGGGGAATTCCAAGTCATCTTTACTGTGATACCTTCAAGAGCTCTATTCATCAAGCTCTTATTACTCATCAGGTGTTTAAACTTCAACTGTGAAAGTCAACAGGGAGATTTCAGGAATGATCCTTATCAAATCGCTCGAGTTTCCTCGTTTGGCTGAGTAATTTGCCCACAGAAGGTGGATACAGCACGTGAAATATGTCTGACTTCAGTAAGACACATCATCGATACTTAAGCAAGTCCTGCAGTGAAGTGAAAGACTGCTTGAAAAGGTAAACTTGGAGTGATTATCGATTATCTCACGTCAAAGTAGAGTCAAACAGCAGCCTGTTTTTACTCAGTAATTTTATAACAACCTGTTCGGTGAAACTTCACAGTTTGTGCTTGTCTGAACCTACCTTATCCCAAAAGAGAGAATTGTTGATGCATAGAGGACCGTAAATTAACACAATGTCATTCAGTAAAGGCAAGTATCAAGTACTGTATGTACAAAAGTGAAATCAAATGCACAAAAATAAACTGGACTATAACTCGCTGGAATACTGTGGAAGACAATGGGTTTTAGCATAACTAGTAAACCAGTACTAAGCTAATGAGATAGCAATATTGTTGAGGGTAGAGGGAAGAAAAGGAAACCTCTGAGGGGTATGTTAACAGGAGCATCATACAGTCCAGGAGATATACGTCCTGCTGCTGAAGGTGTGCTGTGTCCAGACCTGAGTACCTTTAATAACCAACTGGAGAAGATCGGCAAAAATGTTTAGAAAAATGACTTACAGGTCACTTACCTGTGACTTACAGGTAAGTAGTATCAAAAAGGTTGGATTTTTTGAGGTTAAAAGAAGGCAGGCAGAATGGACATAATCTCTTGATATGTGAAATGTTGTTACAGAAAGATAAAGTCTGTCAGTCGGGCACAAAGCAATCAGCTTCTAATTTGTGGTGGAAGAAAGACAATGTTCTGAAAAGACAAGCTTTCAAACAAATTGGTATCAGTGTTACCTAGGGAAGTTGTGGAATTTCATTCACTGGGAGTGCTTGAGAGTAATAGAAGTGAACAAGAAGAATCAGAAGACCTTCTGCCACTTGGCTCTGCACGTTTTGGTTTTACAAAGCAAAGTACACAGAAATTTGTTTTAAGCAGCAGCTGTTGCTTTTGCCATCAATGGGACTCCCAAATGAAAACCAGCATGTGCGACACCACTTGTTTTCCTGGGAAATTCACTGATGGAGCAGCCCTGGGTGTAAATACCTGTGAAAGAGCTAGAGTTGCAGAATTCCCCCTCAGAAGGGTGGAAACAGAAGTTCAAATGCAGAAGGTCACAGTTTATACTGTGAAACAGAAAGTGCCAAAGGACACAAAGCTGGTTGGAGGCAAAGAGGCAGTGGTAACAGTCACAGGGGAACACTGCCCCAGCCCCGACCGTGCTGGTTGTACGAGATACAGCAGCTGCCAAAGAAATGGCTTTTCCTTACAGAGATGTGTGTGGGCACCCAGTGCTTGTGCTTTCTCCCTGGCTCTTTTTTTTTTTTTTTTTATTAGTAACATAAGCAAAACTAGGGCTTCAATCTATATTAAAATCCCAACGGGCTAAGCACCATTCTTCAGCCTGTTGCGTTGGAATCTCTCCTAGTGATACTGATACTCTCTCATTAAAACATAATATGAAAAGCAGCGGCTGCTCTGGGAGGGCTTCTGTGCCATGGAACTACCGAGTCATGACTAGTGACTGTTTGAGCATGCGACAGGTACCATTTCACAGGATAAATGACCAATTTTAAGGCCCGAAAATGTTGCTGCCACTGTTTAGTATTACAAGGTGGCCCAGTATCGTATCGTTTCAGATGTGCTGGTTCATTAGAATTCTGAAGAGAGAGCGCTAAGTTTCCCATTTTTACAGATGTGTAGAAACATGAATGAGTGGAGTGACTTGCAGAGGTCACATAAACAGCCTGTGGGAAATGTGGACTAAGAGCTATGTCTCTTAACTCCCAGTTCAAAATCCTAACTGCGAGATTGTTACCTTCCCCCCACATCAGTGAAGTCCTGTTTCATCACCTGCGACAGCTGAGAAATTACTTGTTTGGGCTGTTTAAACGCCAGAACTTTGAAGGGAAAGGTAAGACATGTTTGTAGCTTTTAAGTGTTTCCATGGACATCTTAAATCATTCACCAACTTTATAGGCATCAAATGAAATGGATGATCTATCCTAACTTGTAATTAAGTATTTAAGAAATGTCTGGAAACGATCAGATCATAAAAAGCTTAAAAACAGATTTCGGCAAGAGTTCAAAGACTAAGAGATAGTAAACTAGTACTTCTTTAAACTTGAAATTTATTACATTTGTAAAGATTTTTGGGTTTGGAATTTTGCTTTTTTTGTTTGTTTCGTTGGTTGGTGTTTTTTGTTGGCGTGGGGGTTTTTTTGTTTGTTTGTTTGTTTTCCCTTAAGGAAGCTGAAGAATGTCTATAAATGCCTGTTCAGTGAAATACTCAGTTACTTGGAGGCATGTCAGTCTTAAGGTCTCTTCACAAGTGTTCTTTTTTTGGGACCTTTTTCTGTTATGATTCATGTCAAATTGCCACACAGTTACCTTACACTTACCTTTAGGTCCTACATTTCGATGTGACAGTATCTCAAAGATAGGGAGAGATATCCAGTAATTGAGTATGTGAAGAAATAGTTCCAAGCACACCTCCACTGAAGCCCTCTGGCATTTGCTTTTAGGGTTTGTCTGTGCTGTAGTCGATGGTGTTTGTTGGGCTCACGCAGATGAGTATGGCTGAACCAGCTGTCTGAAGCATCCAGAGCAGACCAGTTTGCCAAGATGTAGGTGTCAGTACAGCCTTGTACATTTTCCATGGCTGTCTGCTCCGCTGAAGTCTGTCCTGGACAATTTTCTCTGGTGTTGGTACCCAGTCTAACAGGGTGAAAGCTTGCTTAGGCTCATCTTCAGATACCGCAGTCAGGCCTCCCAGTTGTTCTACAGATTAATCCTTTCTCAGGTTTGGAGAACCTACATCTTCATGTCTACTTCCTCTCTAACCTTGGGGTTGATGCATGAGTTAGTGGCCTCCAAAATAGCATTTGTAGGTTTGTTTTTCCTTTGTATGCCTGAAAATTGTATGTCAAAATTAACTGCTGTTATTGGTCATGGATGTTATAAATATATAGACTTTTTAATCAGAAATAAGATTATTCAATGAAACCAAATATGGGATCTAAAAAATAAATTGTCAAAGTTGATCTTTTTTCCCCTCTCCCTGTTTTAAGTGAATAATATGCTTCTATGATAATATTTTATTGTTACAGTATTCTTGGCAGGAATTGAGTTACTGATGATGATTCAGTCAAAATTTTCCTAGCAAATGAACCTGCAAAATGAAGTTTTTAAGAAATACTTCTACAGGTAATTATCTTATTTGTCCTTTAAAACAAAAAGCTCGATCTGGTCAGTTATAGCAGGCATAAGAATCAAGGGCTAATATTCCAATTTACCTTCCGTAGGTTATGCAGTGGAAATAATCTACAAAATAGAGGGGAAAAAAAATCCTTTATATTCTGACTGAGGTTCAAGGCAGATGGAACCAGCTTTTTATATTTGTGGATACTGTGGAATTACAATAGGGTTTTTTAGCTCTTTGTTAAAACTCTTCAGTGAGGCTGAAGCACAGCCTCTGTAGCACAAGTCTTATGAGGAGAGGTTGAGGAGACTGAGGTTGTTCAGTCTGAGAAAGAGGAGACTGAGGGGAGACCTTATCGCTCTCTACAACTACCTGAAAGGAGGCTGTAGAGAGGCAGGGGTTGGTCTCTTCTCTGAAGTTACAGCTGATAGGACAAGGGGTAATGGCTTCAAGTTGCTCCAGGGGAAGTTCAGGTTAGATATTAGGAAATATTTCTTTACTGAAAGGGTTGTCAGGTATTGGAATGGGCTGCCCAGGGAGGTGGTTGAGGCACGATCCCTGGAGGTATTCAAGAGAGAAGTTGACATGGTGCTCAGGGATATGGATTAGTGTTGGGTGGTGTGGTTTTGGTGGGGTTGTTTTGTTTTTGTGTTGGGTTGTTTTGTTTTGTGTTTGGGTTGGTTTGTTTGTGGGTTTTGTTTTTTTTTTTGTTTTTTTTTTTTTTCCATTGGTTGGACTTAAAAGGTCCCTTCCAACCTAGGTGATTCTGTGATAAACCTGTTCATCCCCTTCCTTAGTTCACAGGACAAGTAAGTTTTCCATACTTTTATTCTAATATCTTAGATTCTTTTCTTGTAGAATTTGTGACTGCATTCACTTTCTCCATTGTAAAAATACTTCTTATGTTATGCTTCTTTCTTACCTAAACAATTCTCTGTCTTGTTCTTTGTATTTCCCGCTTTTTCATTACCCGTGATTCTTTGCACAAGATGCGCTTTTCTTCCCTTCCCCCTGGCAGAATCGTGGTGATTTTCTTGGAAGACAGGGAGAATACAATATCACTCATTCTTTCTGGTCCTGTTTACCCACCCTGTCTCATTCTTCCACTTCTAGTCATTTCCATTGTTTTGTGACAGGTTGTTGCCACTTCATCTTTTCCAGTGGAACACAAATAAATCTTAAAGTACTTGCTTCATTTTCTCACTCTTATGCCTGGCTCCTGAGTTTCTTTTCCTGATTTAAAATTTTCAGTTATTTTTAGGCTCATAACTCACAAATCTGCTTTTGTCCAGGTCTGTCATGGTCGGATGAGTTTCTGCCTTTGGATATCTCTCTGTAAGTGCTTCCTTTCTCCTGGCAAGTCTTCTTCATCTACCATCTTTTTGGGTGCTATTGTTGACCTCGGAGCACCCTGAAATGGTAAAGAAAATAATAGTCAGTACTTACAGCTGCCAAAAAATAACATACTGTTCAATGTTTGTGACAATCTGGTTCAGATTTTCAGATTATGAGAATTTTCATCATGCTGTCAATAAACTGCTAATTGCATGTTGGATGTGGTATGTACGTAACATACACAGTTTTTATGTATATATTTACATAAATATATGTATGTATTAAAAAGGTCTAAATTTGTAAATGATTACGGTTCTTTTTTTTTCTCTAAGGGCAGCATTTTTGCTAAATTAGACATTGATTGGAGGGATAGAAAGACCCTTAAGTAGGTGCATGAATCAAGTTCAGTCAAAAAGTTAAATCTCCAAGGAACTCTTAAAATTTTTGAATGACTGAAGCAGCAGATTTACAGTGGAATTTAGAAATTTAATTTTATAGGTACTATGAAGTTTTAATGCTTACAGGATGAGGTTCAACAGCTTTTTCTGTAGGAGTGGTAAAAGCAGCGGTGGGATAATCTGGGCAAAATGAGAATCAATAAGGATTAGTAAACAGCATGCATCCACCTGTGTAGCACCTGACCATATCTGTTGGGTGGAAACACTGATTTACAATAAACCAGCTTTTTTTTAACAAGAGCCAGACGGAGTTTATAGATGTGACATGTACTACTTAGGCTTCTAACTGTTACATCATTTGAAAAGTACCGATGGGAGGTTCACTTAATGTGTGTTACACAAACTTTTTAATTAAACAAAGCAAACCTGTAGCAGTGACAGATTTTTCTTACCAGCAGAATTACAGAAGCACAAGTGAGATACTTCTCCAACAAGTTGCCATATGTAGCTTAACATTTTCTTTTTTTTTTTCTGAAGTAGCCTTATTAATTTTATTCCTGTATGTGAACTCATGTGGAAAATGAATCAGGACTTTGAAAAGTATTTATATGGTCGTATTCTTGGTCTCTTTTTGCATACTCTTACCCTGGAAGCAGGTATCTCCTGCGCTTCATAGATTGTAGATGAGTCTCTTCTGTCATCTTCCACATCGCTTGTAGTTAACCTCCTATAGGAGGAGCTAAATCTCAGCCTTTCTGGTATAGTTACAAGTTTGTCTTCTCTTGAGTGCATTAATATCTTATGGCATGAAGTTACTGCTATGAACATTGCAGAAATCTCAGCACCAGAGTCTGCTGTGAGCACAAGTTGTCCCTTATTCTCTGGTCTCTCCCACTGGTTTCCAATAGATTGTAGAGTTAATCACATTCCTTCTCTTTGAGTACTGGACAGGTTTCTAGAAAATCCCATAGAGCTTGTGGGCAAGCATGAGGTTTATAGAAAATATGGCTGAAGGACACCTCCGGAGGTTGTCTTGTACACTGTATTTCCCTGGAGTGCTGGTATCAGACATAGTTAAAACAGCTCAGTTCTGTGGGGTGTAAGAAACCACCTGCTTGAGTGAGGTGGTCAGTCTGGGCAGGAAGCTGCGTGCTCTGGTCCAGGTGAAGAAAACTTCCCTGAGAATGAAAACACAAATCAAACTTCAACCTCAGTGAGTTGTGTATGGTTTTTGTGTGGTGTTTTTTGGTGGGTTTTTGGTTTTTTTTTTTTTTTTTTTTTTTTTTTTTTTTTTTTTTTTTTTTTTTTTTTTTTTGTCTTTTTTATCCATCTTTNNNTTTTTTTTTTTTTTTTTTTTTTTTTTTTTTTTTTTTTTTTTTTTTTTTAAGGCATGATATGCCACTCTTGATCTTTCCCAATCTAATATGTGGGAAATACTTAGTCTTACATTAACTCTGCTCTTCCCTTTTCTTCCTGCCCTCTCTCTCCCCCTTCAGAGCACTACACCTCTTCTCTGGATGAGAAAACAATAAGATGACAGGTGTAACTCAGGTAGGATATTCAAGTTCTATGTGCCAAAAATACCAGGAAGGCTGTTCTCAGAGAACGTGAGATGCTGAGAGTACCTGGAGGCAGTAGCACCTGACACTGGTCTTACGGCTCTTCCCTCAGCATGGGCTACTGCAGCTGTCAGCAAGAGAGCTCCATGAGGTAGCCTCCAGTGACGTGATGCTACTGGTCCTGTGTCTGCTCAAATGCAAGGCACTAGGTATCAAAATAATTTGCTTTCTTCCAAAGGAAAGAGAAATTCGGCAGATTTACAGTCCAGTTCTGTTAAAAAAAAAAAAAAAAAAAAAAAAAAAANAAGCCCTCTGTAAAAAAAAAAAAAAAAGAAAAAAAAAGAAGAAAGAAAGGAGATTTGTGTGAGCTTTTGAAGTTCTGCCATCAGTAGTGAAACTTAGGAGCTGGCTCAAGCTCTTAGTTTTAAGTAGAAATACCTGATCTATTCATAAAACTGTTCACCACAGACATGGTGTAATTTGTGGGGTTGTTTAGTTGCCAAAAAGAGTATGTTATAATTTCCAGTAATATAGTTTATTTGGTGTCCTGTAACTTCACATAATGGTGTATTTATTATCTATCAATTCCTCACATTCCGGTGAGGACAGGCAGCAGGTCTGTCTTCTAGGGTAGCTGTAAGTCCAGCTCCAGGACTTTCTGTGCAATTAATTTTTCTCAGTCTGGCCCTGCTTAACAATCTTTGCCCTGTCCACCCTTCAATTGTAATGTTTTGGTTTTTTTTTTCAAAGCAAGCAACCAACTGAAATATTAATTCCTGTCAGTTACTGTGATTGGCTCTGAAAGGAATTGAATTTGTTTGTTTCCTCTTTTGTTTCCTCCTTTGATTTACTTTAGCAAGAGGCTCACACAACCAGTGACTATTGCTGTGCAATGTAAGCTCTGTTTTATCGAAACAGTGTTTGCAGCTGGCTCTTACGCTTTGGGATGGTGACAACTTTAGGTGGTTGGTCTAGAGAGGAAAATGGTAATGGGGATAAAACAAAAGAGATTTCAAAGATCAAGCATTTTCATTTCTCTGTAGAGTCAGAAAATGCTGATCCTTTGGCAAAAGAGTAGTTTTAAAAGAATACATTTGTGAAAACCTTTTTCCGAACAAAATTAAATATCAGCATTTATGTAGTTTACTCAGTCTTTTATCTGCGACAGTTGCGTTCTGTTATCCCTCTGTCTTACAGCTTCCAATAAAAGCTGTGTAAATCATTTCTTGTTGCATGTAAGTAAGGACAGTGGGAAACAGAAGGAGATACTTACTCACAGGTATGATCCTTCTCATTAGTAAATTGTTTTGTCTTTTCCGTTTTGCATGAATTGATTCAGCCTGCAAACTGCTCTCTAGGAGAACCTTTATCACACACAAGATTGTTTAGAGAACACGTTCTACTTTTCCAGAGCCAAATACAAAGTAGGACTAATGGGATGATGCTTTTCCCATAACAGTACAAACAAAGTATTTATTATTTTAATGCAGCTTTTTCTTCAGATTTTTACAAACCACTTTGCTTCCTAGCAGTGGAATTCCCAGCTAGCGAAGCTGAATTGGCTAGAACATAATTTCCCAGGTGCAACTGTAAAAGGTGGTTTTAAATGTTCCGCGGAAGACTTATGCTGTGATGATTGTTCGTAATACGTAAAGAATCGAGCGATGTTACCCTTCTAAAAACCCGACTCTTTTCGTGCAGGCAGGGCGAGCGGCGGTGCCTGCTGTGCCGCCCGGCGCCGGCGGGTGGCAGTGGCCATCCATCCTTCCTTCCATCCTTAGATCCTTCCTTCCATCCTTCCATCCCTCCGCCCGCGCTGCCCTGGCCCCGCCGAGGAGGACCGGCCGCAGAGGAGGCAGCTCAGAGGTACCAAACGCATTAGCTCGGCGTCCGCGTTCCCCGTAGGATTTGTGTCTCGATATTGGCACTGAGTCTTTTAAGTGGCTTATGAGTATTTTTGGTGCAATAGACACAACGTCGTTGTTTTCCCAGGAGAGATTAAGCAAAACCCAAAGCTCTGCTCCCTGTGTTTCCCTTACCCTGGTGACGGACTGGAGGGAGTCCTACCGCCCAGGTGTGTGAGGCGGGTGGTTCCTCAACTGCTGTAACACGTATCTCCAGTGGTGCGTTACCTTTTCTTTAGAATACAAAGGTGTTCCCTGAAAATCCAAATAAGACGTTTCAGTGGGTGTTCATTGCTTGGGCTGCTCCATGTGGTATTAAGGGCAACACACAAGCAAAGCCAGGTTTGGAAACCTGGCTTCGAGAGGGGACAGTCCTCTTCAGTCTCTTGTTGGATTCTTTTCTTATTCGTTGGTTTTTTGGTGTGGTTTGTTTTTTTCCCCATGGGGAAGTGTCTCTAGGTGCATTTGCAACTTTCACGCACAGCCTACTTGAAAAGATTTTACAGTGTTTAAACGTGAATGCTGCCAAAAGGATTTTGCTATTGTGTAGTTGAGTATGGGTCCTCTACATCTACGGTGTTCCACCAGTCAGTTAGCAGGACTGCTGGAAGCGGTGGTGTTCAGAGACAGAGGACACGGGCCAGGGGAAGTGGTGAAAATTTCACAATATTTTTCTAACGTATACTGGAGAGACAATGCTATAGGATAAAGAAATCCCACATCTTCAAGGAAATGGCAAGAAATGATGTTAAGGCTTTGGGCACTCAGCTTTGACCTTGCTGTTTGTCTTTGAACAACAGAAAATCTTAAGGGCAAAGCCAAAGAGCATCTCTCGGGCTTACGCAAGGTGCTCTGCTCCTAGTTCTGATCCTAGGAACGTTTTGTGGAGACGATGAATTAGTTAAGCCTGAAAGAGAGAAATTTTTTTTCTTTCTTAATTTACATTTTTAAAAACATGTTTGTTTGTTTTCCTGCTCAGCTCCCCACGCCTTGTAAATTGTGAATTTCTCTTTTGGCTATGCATGATAAGGAAATTGGTTTCATCCTACAAGTGTGTTAATCATCCTCTAGCTTCAAACTATCAGAGTGAAAATGCCTTAGTTTCTAAAGGGGTTGATCTTAAAATAATTACAATGCTCTGACTGTTGCAGCTCTTTAAACCCAGGGTTCAGTTTGTGAAATTAAAGTGATGCTTGCTGTGGTCTCACCCTAAAATGAACAATAGGGTGGAAAATTAGTTTTGCGGGAGAAATGGGGTGGCAATTATGGTAAGATTGTTAGGGGTTTGGAAGGAGGCAGATCTCAGCACTGTGATTAAAACTCCAGCTCTACTACTGCTCAGAGTTAGGGAAAATACATAGGAAAAAGAGTCTTTGGGGACTGAGGCGTGCTGGTTTGCAGCAAGGAAATTGTTTTACTACTGGGCTGTCAGGGTTAAATGTTCGCTGCACGGAGCTGGAAGGAGCAGCGCTCTCCCGGCTGTGGAAACAGTAGCCAGGCTTGGCCACGGGAGGCACAGCCAGCCTGTGCTGCCCGGAGAGATCTGCCTGATCGCTGCTGGGCTGGAGGCGGGGGGGGGGTATGAGAAGTAGTAGATCGGCTCGGTCCCGTGTCTGTGTCCGCCACCGCTCCCCGTCCCAGCTCTTGCTAACCCTGATCCTCTGAGGTGTGCTTCTGCTTGGGGCAGGGCAGCTTCTGCATTAAAATATCAGAGCTGGCTTTCTGCCAGCCTACGTGGATGGATTTAGTGTCAAGGGCAAGGGAAGGCAGCGCCTGCAGCCCCAGAGCCCCATCACCCACCTGTCCGCTGGGGAAAGTGTCACTGGGCCCCAGGTGAGGCTCTTGCCTTTCACTCTTTAAGAATCCCCAGAGCACAGGAAACCCTAAATACGTTCCCTGGGGCCTAAAAGTACAATGCCTGCCACAGCCCTGCCCATCCTGGGGCATCTGTGAAGTTCCCTTCTTTCCTATTGCAAGTGATTCAATTCATACAGGCTCAAAACTTCCCATTTTAGGCAAGTTTATAAGCGAGCCTAAATTAGAACGGCATCTGAGAAGGTGCAGATCCTGCATCCCCCCCATCTTACAACAACTAAACAGATCTAATGACCTGCAGTAGTTAAACAGTCGACTCACGGGGTACAGCAAGTGTCCCGTAAATAGGCCAGGGCTATTGCATCGCTTCTGAGGGCAAGAGAGAAAGAAGAAATAGAAGGAATAAACTGTTACTGGCTTTCAGGAATTTAGACTCAAACTTAATTTAATTCTTATGGAGAAAGAGTCCCTTTAGGAGCAGCCAAAGTTTAATCAGTAACACAACAGTGATCTAGCTCAATTCTCAGTATCTTAGTCATACGCAGAAGCTGCTGCAACTGATTAGAAACCCCATTTCATTGAAATATTGCATAGAAGCATGAAAATTCTAGTGTGGAAAGGCAACAGTCACTTCATCATTCTAGATCCCATGTTAACGCATCACCAACTCTCACATTCAAAGCCTTTTCAGAGAAATTTAATAGTTGGGGGACTAATAACCACCCACAACCCTTAATTCGGAGCGATTATTCTAAACACAAATTAACAGATAGGGGCCATTACTACTGAGAACTGAATCATACATAGGGGTAGGAAGGAAAAAAAAAAAAAAAAAAGACAGCAGTACTACTCCCTGGGCCTGGCTCAGGATTAACTGCTTTTGTTTATGTTTCCAAACACTTTATCAATAGCATCCCCTCAGTAATAAATCACTTTTCTTGTTCCTTTCACACTGTTCACAGGCAGATCATTTACAAGTATGGAATATACACTCAAATAAGATTTTCCGAGTTACAAGAATTAGTATTCACTTCAGGTAATTTTATTCTTTATATTCTCTACATATTTGAATTTTACTGAGTAACGTCATAACAGAATGTATAAGTATTTAAAAAGACCCAAAACACACCACAACACAAAAATCAAAGCCAGCAAACACTTGGTCCCCAAAGAATAAAGCAAGCAAGCAGTTCAATAAACACACTTGATTTATTTTGTATAAAAAGGGTTAAGTTTACAACTAAACTTTTATAAAAAGTTTAGCATGATTAAGTACATCATTACACTTTTTGCAGAAATGTAAATTTCTGCCACTATACAAGAAAACTCTAATTAAAGAGTTCACAAGGTTTCACTCATATATATATTTATATATAAATATATACACAGCATTCAGTTCTAGGTTTGTGTCAAAAAGGTAATTTCTGACCACAGACTCTCCTAAAAAAACTGAACACTGGATCCTTCTGGTACTCACGCTCCACCTTTGGAAAAAAAAGGCAAAGTCTGCTTTAAAATGGGCAACTCCTTGTGAGATTTTGTTTCGCTCCCCACGTTGGGAATAGTATATAAAGGAAGCCTTCCAACTAGGGAAAGGGTATTAAAGAGTCTCTTCATAAATAACTAGGTTCAGTCCAAGTTGAAGAATGGGGTGGGGATAAAGATCGATCTTGATTATTTTTTTCTTCTTCTTTATTAATTTTAAAAGGTCCTTTTAGTTAGGATGTGGATTTTCCCCTCCAGATACAGCTGAAAAATAAATTCAGCACCTCAAAAAAATCCTGTAGATATTTTCTTGTGCAAAAAAAAAAAAAAAAAATTCTCATCAGTGGAACACCTGCAAGAGATTGAAGAGAGGCATATTTAGGAGAATGCTAACAGGGCAGAGATCCGGACAGACTGGCGCCAGAGAGGAAGCCACAGTTTGAACATTTAACCAAACACTCAGAGATTGGGCAAACCCTGGCGTCCAGATGCAACACATACAGGCTCACACACTCGCTCTCAAGAGCGCAAATTGAACATTAAACCAACATACACTCAAGGGAAAGGGGATTCTCAGTCCAATCTCTACTTAGATCTCTGTAAATGCAATGTTCAGAGGCGCCAGTCTGCCTCTTACAGCAATTACTTGATTAAAAGCAGTCACTTATTTAACTGATAGCGCAGACAATCCCACATCACAGAATTTAAGAATTTGTGCCAAGATTCCCAACTTAATCAGTCACTTTGGCCCAGGAAGTAGAGACTCCAAGAAGAGATAACGAGAGAATTTGCATTAGACAGTGAGTAGTACCACCGCAGCCCATGCTGCTTAATGACCCTCGGCAACAAAATACACTTCGGGACTACAAGACTTGGGTTATTAGCCTTAATTTCTTACTGATTCTACTAACGGCATCTCCTTAATCAACTTTTAGGGCCGATTTTCAGGAATAACCATCACGCTGCCCGTGGGGAGGCACTTTTTTACCTGAAGTTTGGAAGCGAGAGGCGCAGCACTCACCGTTTGATTCAGCCACAAAGTGCTTTGCTGTCGCCCGACACGAGCTCCGAGGGGAACTCGGACGCCTGCGGGGAGAAGAAGACACCACATGAGGGCAAGGGGGCAGGAGAAAATCCGCCCCGGCTGACGGAGGGGACAGCGGCCGTGTCTCTCAGCCCCCTGCAGCGGTCCGGACGGCGGTCGCACGGCTCGGCCCAGTCCCCTCCCGGCACCACCGCGCTCTGTGCCACGGGCACCTCCCGCACCGGGACGCCCCGATCCAGGAGAGCGGGGGGGGACCCGGAGAAAGGCGGCGCTTACCTGTAGGGAGAGGATGCTGATGTCTGTGTTGAGAGTGGTGAGAGGAGTCCTGGAGGACGGGTTTTGCCCGGGTCTCTGGTGATGGAGGCTGACGATGCTGGGGTGCGAGTCCAGGGCGATCTGCAGGTCCAGGATGTAGTCGATAACGTGCTGGAGGATTTCCATCTTGCTCACTTTCTTGTTCTGCGGTATGCTGGGCACCAGCTCCTTCAGCTTGGAGTAGCAGTCGTTCATGTTGTACAGCAGGCTCATGGGGTCGTCCACCGGGGTTTTGCTGCGGGAGATGCCCAGGTTGTGCTCCGAGAGGCCGCCGTTTTTCCTGACGGACCGCACCGGGCTGAAGGCTTTCATGCTG
>VZRU01016807.1:743515-827455 GCA_013398155.1 Pedionomus torquatus | reverse complement strand
GTGCACTTTGCACCCACCTCATCCTTGCCCAGATGCTCAGGGCTGATTGTGCCTAAAAGGGGGTTTCATCGCACTCTGCAGCTGCCTTGGGGGAAGGGATTCTTAATTTTATTTATTTTTATATATATATATATAATTTTATTTCTACTTTCTCCAGCGCTTCAGTGCTCTGCTCTGCACCATCCCATCCTTGGACCCCTGTCCCCTGTGTTCACAGGGATGCAGTGTGGCGGCCACAAGCCCTCGCCATGCACCCATCTCATGCTGCCGTGTGTGAGCGCTGCCGGTGGCTCAGCCTGGTCCCAGCGGAGCTGCCGGTGGGACGTCACTGCTGGGCACCACTGGCCAGAAAACAGGTCCCTGGCAGACCCCGTCTGAGTGGGCAGTCCTGGAGCAGCGGCAGGGTGACATCTCCCTGCTCCCCAGGCTATTTGGGAACTGCTGGGAGCGTGGGTCCTGCTTCCTTGCACCCCCATGCTGCCTGTTGCAGGGCTCTTCATGTCCTCCCCACCTGCAGCACCTCTCAGGGCGGCAGGGCTGGCATCACCACTCCCCCACACTTGTAGCTAACTCACCTGAGCGTGGGGATGTGGCACCCGGCTTCCACCCACCCACCTCTGAACCCAGCTCTGTGTTCTTCAAGGAATGCACAGATGCACCTTCTCTGGCTCCCAATTTCAGACTTCATTCTTTTCTGATCCATATGTGCAAATACTATGGATCTGCCAGCTGTAAGATCTTTTTTCCTCTTTCCTCACTATGCTTTCGAATAACATTGCTTTTGTACAATATCATTTCCTTCGTACCCACTCCTAAACATCCCTCCTTGCTGCTGTTGCATTCCCAAGATATGTGTTGTTGAAGGGTTGGGAAGTATTGTGATGAAACATACAGATTTTCTCATTTTTTCTAGGCATCTGCTTTTTGGCCAAAAGGGTCAGACCCTGGGATGGACAAGCCTTTGGTCTGATTTGGTATTGGCACGCTTATCATTGTATGATATCGTTGTATCATCCTACTCAGCTTTTGTGCAGGAATGCCTTTTGCTCAAACTGTATTTTCTAGCACCACCCTGCAAAGAGGGGTGTTTTGACATGAATTGTGTGGTTTTACCTGACTGTTTATATCAAGCCAAATTCACACTTTAGTTCCAATGTCTTCTTCTGTGCCCCATTTCTGTGAGTAGGCATTTTTTGTAAACTGCAGCCTGCAAAGGGATGTTTCTTACGTGATGCTACTTGAAGAATACTGCCCAAAATCTTTCCAAAATCAGCATCACTCTGGCATAGTAAGTGCTAGCGGTGTGAGGTGTATTAAATCCGTGTATTCACTCTTACCTCTTTGCTCAAATACAAATACATTTGTTTTATTTTCTAAAAAAATAGCTATGGGATAATTCCTATTAATGTAATGCCTATGTTTTAATTAGATTACGTAGTATGCCTGCTAGAAGTGTGTATGGTGAACCAGTTAGGTGGCTCTCTAACTATAGGTGGTTGTGCTAAAATCGGGAATCAAACAAGTTCCCTTCTTAGCGCATGGCTTTGTGTAGCAGATGGTTTTCATCTACCCTAGCTTTTCCAGTGATACCTTTAAATTAGTATAGGTTTAAAATGTTGCAAATTTTGCACCCCCCAGCAACTCTCTGGAACACCCATTTAGAAAAGAAAAGGGAGAGGGGCCAGGAAGGAGGTTACTGACACCACCTTGCATATGATAAGGAATAGACCAAGGAACAGACAATGAGCTGGTTTCTTTTGTTAGTTATCTGGCTGGCTGTTCCAGCTCCTTTCAGCCTCTCATTTTGTCCTAACTTTGATTTTTAGATAGAGACCTGTGGGGATATGATCGCAAAATGCTTGGCTTAAGTCCACTGGAAAAAGGAAGAATTGGGAATTGGACTGGTGGGAGAAGACTTTGAAAATCCGTTCCAGGTATGGTTTTAAACACCCCCTCTCCCTTCAGATTGTAAAATGATAATTTCAAGTATAGATGTGTCAGTATAGTATGCTCTGTGTGTTTGTTCTTGCACAGTAATAATGTTTCATGAACACAGAGGAGAAGTGGGGCCTGTACTGCAACTGTCATCTAATTGTTTGTGGATCTATAATCTCGCCTGTTCACTTCAGGCAGAAAACCTCAGTTACGTGATGGAAAGCCTTCTAATATTTAGTGGGCAGTACTCATCTAGTCCTTTACTACAGCTATTGTTATTGGTTAAATTAGGACAAGACCCACAGTGGTCTCAGTCCCTTTTAGCTAACATATAAAGCAAAATTTTCTGTGGATTGGAGAGCCTAATTCCACTCAGGGTTTGGGTACTGGAAGTGTGACTTAACAAAATGTTTGCAGCAAGTGCAAGTGCACCCTCACAAGTCCTGCTGAACCACGTGAGTTCCAGTCAAGTTTCATAGGTTTTTAAAACTTTGCCTCTTTATAGGCCCAGGTTGAGCGTTATCTAGGTTAAGCTGACTTTCTTAGTGACTGTTGCCTGCATAAACCCATCTGGGAATCACGAAATAGGTATGTGTCTAAATCTCTTGAGAGGCCTGGTCCAGGAGGTGTGCTCAGATCATGCTTAAATGCACATTGACAGCATGGAGCTTAGCACAAAGCATAGCAGCTGTAGCTGCTGGAAAGTTGAGGGGGGGAGAAGGAAAAGAACTGCTGCTTTTTTATAAGCAATTTTTCTCGTGAGAGCACTTGCCCTGGAAATGAGAGACTCAAATTCAGTGTTCTCCTCATCAGAGGTGATATAAACTCCCTCCTGCTTGCAAAGCACCCCTAACGAGGCTAAGGTGGAGGACACTCACCCATCCTGGTCAAGGGTGCCACAGTAAAGAAACAGATGCAAATTTCAAAGGGCCAGAGGGATTATAAACAAGAGGGAGCCTGATGCTGTAGCTCAGGGCTGAAGGCATCTCCCGGATGGCAAGAATCCTGAACGCTGGGCCTGGCCTGGCAGACTCAACCATTCTTGAGGGTGAGGTTCATCTTGCCTTATCTTAGCAATATACTTAGAGGTTTGGTGTCTCGTCTCTCTATAGTCAGTGGGAAGAGAGAGCAAAGAGACACCTGCAGAGAGTGATTCATTCTGTGCCTGTTTGACACCTCTCTCCGGATGGAATGAATCTCCTCGCTGGGGGCCATCGCTCACCATCAGTTCTCGGCAGAAGCTAGACAACCAATTTCGACCAGCAACCTGACTTACAGATGCCAAGCGAGGTGAATTCCACTGTAGATGACTAATTTTTCTCGTTCATCATTCATTCTAGCCTTTAAAAGCTGGGTATGTGATCAAAGTTAGTCATTTGAGTTCTGTCTCTGTACCATGGTCATTCCTTCCACAGGAGGCTGGAGATGGATATGATCTGGAGTGAACTGTGCTTGGATGATGTGTCTTTCACTCAGCCTGGAGAGCCTAAAGGTCGTGTGTGCCCCTAGTCTGCACGTGTGAATCCTGGCGGCAGGTGTCTGAAATTTAAGTGTGGAACTATTAAATATTATTGTGCAAACTTCTTTTGGGCATGCTCTAAGTGACCAGAAACACTACATACTATTTCTAAGAGAAGAGCCAGTTGCATAAAAATATGCGTAAAAATGACTGAAAATACAAACAGACTTCAACTGGGACTTTCAGAGAGCTGAAAGTCTCCTTATTTAAATCAAAGAAAGTTGACTACTATGGAAAATATCACTAAGTGTGTACTGCATTTCATGGACCTTCATACACAGAGAAATCTGTCTCTAACTTCTGAAACTGGAGGTTGTATGCCTTTAAGAAATGTTACCTTTAATCCCAGCCCTGAAGAGATGAGCATGTAATTTTCTGTTTCGAAAAGCTGTAGTTTTTGATTTTTTGTTAATGTGGAGTAATGCTGAGGTGTGCTACAGGATAAATACCAAATACGTACCTCATTGTTTCATCAGAGACCAGCAAAAGCCCACCCAGGCTTCTTGCCAGGATCTCAGGAGTGCAAGTGGGGGTTTTGTGCTAGTCTAAGTTTGGTGCACGTATGTTCTTTGCAAATGGATGATTGCAGGAAAAGACAAGATATGTGGGTTTACAATTTAATATTTGTCAAAAGTCATCAATGGGTTATGTCCAGTCATTTTGCAAAATTTAGGTTGTAGAGGTGGTGGTGGACAGTAAGTGTCCAGTTTGGCAAAATTAATGCTATACGTTGTCCTGATGTGTTTTTAGCTACAAGCATAGTTGGAGATGAGTCTTCCACATTGTTCATGTCAATCATTCCATAAGGCTGAATGCCTTCAACTGTTACAAAACACATGCTTGAGAAACCCTTCTACTTCTTTATCAAAATACTGAAACTATGTGTGTGCCCAAGATGTTTAAATTTGGCAACATAAAAGTAATTGGGAATGGACTCAAAATTAAATTACTTAAAGCCTCAAGCTATTGTTTCCAGCAGAGACAAGACGTCTGAAAACATTAGAAGGATGTGCAAACTTCTTAGAATATTTTGGGCCAGAACAAAACAGCTGGTTTATACCTCACTGAAGATCTCAGTTGTTCTCCGTTGAACAGTCAGAATTTGGACTTTTTTGCAGTTTCTTAATTTCCTGCATTCTCACTCTGCTTTGTTTTCACTTCAGTAGCAACATTTTTGTGCTCCTTATTCTCTTTTACAGCTCCTCTGGTCTCTTGGCACTGGAGATGGGATTCACCGCACTTGACTTAAGGCGTGAGTCTGGTTGATGTCTACATCTCAGCCTCTCTTTACAGTTGAGAAGACAATTTCTTCTGCAGTGACTTATTTCTTCCTAATACAGAAGTCTAAACCACCCTAGCTCTACTCTGATACCCCCTTGACTTCTGAGTACAGCTGGCCTTAGCCCAGCCAGTATGTGGCTTAATTAGACACCCTGGTCTTGATGTGGATGGTCTGTGCCAGGGTTGGTTCTCAGACTTTCTTGACAATTCTCCACATTTATTTTTTTTCGTGTGTGAGTTGACACATTTTAATTCTGACACTTGACAGCAGCAAGAAAATGAGCAGTGACTAATATACTTTCACTAAGAAGTTGTTCTGGATGTGGTCTTGTGGAGTCCTGAGGATTTACAGGCCACAGGGTGTAACCTCTAGGCTAGATGCTCATAGTTGTAAGCTTTGTGCATTTCTGCGCCATAGTTCAGCTTCTTGTTAGCTGTGGTAATCTCACATGGCAGAACTGCTTATTCATTTGTGGCAAAGATGCGACTTACATAGTGAGGGAGGTTGCTTTCTGTGGGAGCCTTGCCTCAGTTATTGTAGAAGGTATGCAACGGGTTGTGAAAGAGGCAAGACGCTCCCATAAAACAGCTGAATTCTGCTGTGGAGGACTTAATTCAATCCATGCCTCCGCCACAAAGTTTTTTGTGCAATGATGGACAAGTCATTTAAAGCAGACTTTTGTCAGGAAACTGTTTACCACATGGGAAGTCAATGGGAGTTGTTCTTAAATATCTAAAGTGTAATGAAAATGCCAGGCACTCTGAAGTAACAGGTCCCATCTATCACAAGCTTGGCAGCCAAAACTAGAGTTATTAACCAGTACATTTTCTGGTCAGCTGCTTTACAAATGACCATTGGTTTAAATTGTAAGCTTATAATTTAGTTAAACGGGAATATCCCTGTTGATGATAGGACAGAATATATTCTAGAAAGTGTGAGAAATGATTCTGGGATGCAGAAGTTCATTGTAATATGGGACATTGCAGTCTCCTCTCCAGTAAGCTTTTAGCTCCTGCTCTCCAGCTGGGAACGTGCAAGGTGGCGTAGGGCCAGTAAAGTGACTGTCAGGGACCAGGTGATGCTGACGGAGAGGGTGAGAAGAAGGACAATCCTGGGTTAGTTGGCTTGAGCTTGATGGGGCTGGAGGGCAGGGGAATGTACCTGTTGCAGCTGGATGAGGACTTGGAGCCGGAACAAGGAAGTCTAAGGGGGGAAGGGAAACAGGGGAGAGGGAGAATTAAAATTTCAGATCTCTCTTCATTGCTTTAGATTTCTTTCATTTGAAATGAAAGAAATAAGCAAAACTATCCAGAAAGTGCGTGCTTCTGAAGAAGTTTCCTGTATTTCTGTCTCCTGTTATAGACAGGACAATTTGTGAACTGCAGTGATTTTAGACCTAGCTAGATACATTTCCTAGCTCATGGGAGATATAGGTTCGAGACTGATCCAATGAGGTCCTTATAACCCTCACATAAGTGACATTCTGGAAATGGTGATTTGGGACATTCACCAGGTGCAATGGAAATTCTGAGTTGCAGTCTAAACTGGGAAGAGCGGGATACGAAGCCTTGAGTTTTCAACAGGCCTTTTAAACATCAAACCACTTATCTGAGAATTTCTTGAGAAAATATTCAGGAGAATACTCTTGGTTTTCTTCTGAAGCATGACAGTAGACTGCTGAAATCCTGAAAAGTTTCACAAGATGGGAGAAATGAGTCTTCTGTACCCATTCAGAATCATTTGAGGTACAGGATCCAGCATCCTCTTCAGGACATATCTGATGTTAAAATTCTGATGACTATTTGGGGATATTAGACTATATATCAGAAATTGTTTAGTACAGAGTGGCCATATTCTACTTCAATGGTTTTGTCCTTTTTCTTTATTTTTTTTTTTTTTAAAATGTGAACTTCTGCTTTGTTTTCTATAGTGTTTGTGTAGATCCTGTCAAGGAAAAGAAAATGTCATGGGAAAGTTTTAGGTAATTATTTGTTGTCTGGGTGTTTTTTGCTCTAATGCAGACGTTCTTTTTTTAAACCTGGTAAAGGTATTGCCATCTGGGGAGATGATACTCTCTGCTCTCCACTGAGAGCAGCAACACACCTTGCAGAATTGTTTTAGGGAGCAGTCTGTGGTATACCAGTTGCTCTCTTTTCTGCTATTTTGGTAGCGTTTTGTGGAGTTAAGCGCATGTCTATAAGCTGCAAAAGTACATTCCTGTATAGAATAAGCAGGCTGTCTGTATGGATCAGCTGTTATGGGGGTGGCTGTGGGTAAGACATGAAACAGGCCGTGGAAACTCCTTTGATGGAGACTCAATAGTCTTGATGCTTTACGTGCATGGGGCCTGATGCGAATCCAGTGAAACCCAGGAATACTCTCCCTGTTAGCTTCACAGCTTTGGATCCAGCTTCAGGTGCATTTGTGAAGGTGTATGAGGGATGTAGCTGGTATTTGGCTAGTATAGCAGTTGCCTATGAGAGTGGAAAGGGATTTTTTTTCCACTGCTCTGGGTTGAAAGTGAATTTTATGTAAAGCTTTCCGCTTGCATGTAGTCAGCCTGCTCAGGTTCTAAATAGATTCTGCCCTCAGACTGTAAAGAACAAGATAATCACTTTATGTTATGTACTTGAGAGCTAAATTATTTTAAAAGTCTGAAATTAGCAGATGAGGAGGAATTTATTTGCCAAATACATTCAGAAGCAGCTTGGGAAACCTGTCAGAGCTCAGCTTTAACTGCTTAACTAGTGGCTGTTCAATTTAATAGCTCTCAAGTATACTTACAGTATGAGGGAGACCAAACCAAAATCCCAGGATGTGTGAGATTTTCTTCCAGACAACAAAAAAATTGCCATCAATTCACAACCAGGTAGTTAAAGAGGGAAACCTGCACCTACAGCCACTAACCTCACATTACATCCTCTGTGCTCCAGGCAAAACCCAACCTTTCTCTTTTTTAGGACTCTATCTGTTCTTTCCAGCTCTATTAACTTAGCGCATTGCTGAACATGACCTTTGCTCTGTGGGTGATGCTGGCCTTTACCATGCGTTAGTCCTTTTCCCACCCAGATATCTTCATGCTTTCCTGCATCCTATCCTCCATGCGTGGAACAAAGGTCTGGAAAATTCTCTCCAGCTGTTCTCCTTCAAATCACTCCTTAAGATGCACTTCGACCCTGATGCCTATGGGGCATTGCTGATAATAGCAAGGCAGAGTGGAAGTTAAATTGTTTTCTAGGCAGCCTGTGTGAAAACACGCTCACATGATTTCTACTGTGGTTTTACTATCAACCCCTTTCCTGCTGGGGAGGACAAGGCCATAATGCTGTTTTAGTAATCACCAGCTGTCACTGGAAGCTGATGTAGATAAGAGCAGCTCTCAGCTCCACTGGTTGTTGCCTTCTCTCTCCTTCAGCCACGACTCTACCAGTTTGCTTTTACCCACCATGCTTCTTTCATTCTTCATGACTTGCACGTCTGTGAATTTATTTCCCTCACCTTGCGAGGGGCTGATGCAGAATCCACCCTTTCAGAATATGTTGTCACATCTTGGCTCCAAGCATCAAAAGTCTATTTTGGGGAGGTGGTTTTCTTGCATATGGAGCCACAGAGCTGTCCTTCAGAAGGAAGGCTTCTTTCCCAGTTGCTATTACTTGCCTAACTGCGTATGGAAGGAGCAGGCAATCCTGGCTAATCAGGGCTTCAGACAGGCAATTCCTCAAATTGTTTTAGGGTTTTTAATTAAAACTGTAGGCTCCAGCATCATGTGGCAGAGCGCCAGTATCAGTCATCTGACAATAGCCTTCACCATCTACCAACAATAAGGGAATTCCTCAGCGTATGCTCTGGAGGCTTCTGAAATGCTGTGAACGGGTGAGATTGCTGTTTGCAAAGCACCCTGCAACATTCAGCCTTGCGGGTCTGCTGATTTTTAAATTATATAAACAAAACCCTATAAGCCCCACATAGCACAAAGATACTAACTTCTGTTTATACTGTCCGGATCACAGATGCTGAGCATGAATGCATGAACAATCCTTTTGTATGGTGTTTGACACTTTCTGCGGCTGTCTGCACTGTTTTTTAATATACAGAATCCCTGATTCTCCACTGCCTTGCACCCTGTCTATTCATTCTCACCCCTGTGAAGTGAGGGTAAAACACTATCAAAACAAAATGGTACCATTTTGCATGTTTTCCACTCAGTTTGTACAGGTGTAAATGACTACAGAAAGAATGGGGCAGAGCAGAACCTGACCTGCAGTCTGTCTCTCAATGCGTCAGGGGTCTTGAAGTGGGGGGATGACAGAACAAACACAAGCTGTTACCTTGCCATTTTTGCTAATGTTTTAAAATCAGGCAGCTTGCGAGGATGACAGATGCAAAAGTCAGGCGGTACTTAGTTCTTCTAGTCCTCACGTGGCGTCTTCTCCTAGAGCAATAAAAGTGTCACCTGTGGCGTGGATAGGTGCTCATGATAGCTTGTATGGGACCAGGCTTATTGATGAGAGTCATCTTTCCGAGCTGTTTAGCTGTTGCATTTAGTACTGGAGAGAGAAAAATCCTTTGTTCTTTCCGCTGTTTCTTACATGACCTTAGCTTTTATAAACCCTTGTAATGCAGAGTGAGCTCTCCAGTGCTTCTTTGTCTCCTGGGTCCTGGACTTCAACAGCACTCAAGTGTGGGTTTTTTTCTTTTTTTTTTTTTTTTTTTGTGTGTGTGTTTTGGGTTTTTTTTTGTTGTTGTTTTGTTTGTTTGTTTGTTTGTTTTTAAATTTTTGTGATTATAACAACAGAAGACTGTACTTATCCTAACTAATTTTCAGTTGTCCTCTAATACTGCCTGACACAGCTCTGCAAGTAAGCACCCAAGCTTTCTCCCAAATAACAGTAGTTCTTTCCTCGTCTTTCTCTTTGCCCAAAGCCCCAGCTCACTGACACCTTCCTTCCTTTCCTGAACTGCACATTAGACCATCCTAGCCCAAGTGCCTGTTTTTACCAGGACACAGAATTTGAGTTTATTTCTGACTCGTTGATAAGGTATCACTATTATCCCTTCATAAATATGTATCCTGTCTACTCCTGGCCCCAGACTGCCCCAGCTTTCTCTTTGCTCATCTGATTTTTTTACTTCCAGAAATCTTGTCTAGTTACTCTACTCTGTTAGCTGATGCCATTACCCACTCCAGATTCTAGTTTGAGGCTGCCTGTGTGCTTCTAACGGAGAGGTTTATCACCTTAGTGCTTCCTGCAGGTAGGAGCAAAGCTTCAAGAGCATGGTCTTGTCTCTGCCCTGTCTTCTGTAGTCAATGAATTAGCACTGCTCTATGCCCTACTTCTGATGACCTTCAAGATACTGCACAGTGCTGTTTTTAAGCATTTTCTTTAGAAGGGAGGATAAGAAAGTCAGCAGATACTGTGACCACAAAATAGAAAGTGATAGAGATATAATACACTTCACCATTAAAGCAAGAAAAAGAATGTAGGTTTGCATGAAAAAAAAAATCCACCCACCCTCCAAAAAAATTAAGCTATTCAAAGCTCTATATATTCGAGATTGAATTCAAGATCTGAATTTAATGTGTATTACATAGGCTGTTGCATTAAGTAGGAACCATGAGCAGAAGTTAGTCTCTTGAAATCAGAACACTAAATATTTTTGCTTATCTTCAATTGAAATCTCCACCTTACCATTGCATTAACATATCCACTCATTTTTAGAAACTATGTGAATTTTCATGACTCATTTGCGTGCTCTGTAACTATTTGTATGCAAATGTGGCTCATTAAACATTCCCACAGTCACACGCTTTACCCTCCCACTGGAGTTCATGCACAAACAGGAGTGGTGGTGTTCCTTCTCCTTACAAACCTTACCTTTCTGAAAGAAAATCTTCTAATTTTCAGGAGTGAAAAAGTAAGTTCTGGCCTGAGAATAAGCATGAGAAAGTTCAGCTAAAAGGTAGTGCATCCATCAATGCGTGCAGAGACTTAGAATGAAATTGCCATCTCAACCATAGCTAGAACAAACACAGCTGATGAATAAATGTATATTGGCTAGAATAAATACAAAGTGTAATGCCAGATGTGGACAGTACAGAATGCAGAAAGGCAGTAAACTGAGTAAACATCAAATGAAGGGTTAGCCTTAATTGTGAGGAATCAATTCCAATGAGAAACAGAACTGGGGATCTCTTTTGCCCAAAAGCATTTGAGGTACCTTTCTAGCTAGAAGAGAAGCTGATCTGTCACTACTTTCCCATTTGAGGCTCATCAGCAACAACCTGCTGCATAAAACATACAGTTCAAAGGCTGCCTTTACATCTGAATATCTCGGGCAGGGTTGTAGGTTTTATAGCCCAGCAAGTTTGGTTTGCAGCTTTTATCCACTTTTGCAGAATGCACCTTTGTATTCACCATGAACTTCCATAAGACCTTGCCCAGCAGCATCTCCTGCAATACAATCACACAAGGTGTCTCTTTGTCAGTGGTAGGTAGGATGTTTCTGTATTTCAGTCTCTCACAAAGTCAAAATTATAATGAAGTCTTCCAGAGTTACTTGTTCAGAAGCAATACTTTTGGAGTTCAGATGAGACACTTCACACAGATGTGGTGACTCCATGTGTTTGTGAACTTCTCGAAGTGTTTAAGCTTTCTGTATTTCTCTTAAAAAGATTTTTTAGTCCTTTCCTTCTAAGGCATCGCTTGGAAATATGAAACAGTTCTGAAGGTTAATCCTGCATTGGACATTCTCCCCACTCAAAAACTATGGCAACTCTTCTGCCGTCTCTCAGGGGTCTACTCTGTCCCATGAAACTTGCTTAGAAAGATTCCCCCTAAAATCATCTTACGTATTTGTGTACTTTAGTATGGGATTCACCTCACAGATTAAGACATGAGCATTCAGAGGCTTGATTCTGCTGCTCCGTGTTGGCAAAAAAGTCCCATAGGTGGTGTGCCACCCTTGCCAGCCCTGCCTGGATTTCTTGGATGCTCAAGTGCGCCTCAAATCACAGTGACTATAGTCCGTGGACACCTAATTCAGTCTGCTCAAAGGAGTCTACAGGGGGTGTCCAGCCAGTTGCTAAAACATACATGTCAGCTTGTGAGTCAGTTAAATGGCTCTGTGGCCTTTGACAAACAGCCAAACTGACACCTACAGATAGACACTAAAATTATTTCTTTTATTCCAGGACATGATTTCCACTCTGCATGTCATTTGTTTGCTATGCTATGCTTTTCTGGAATGGCCTGTGCACCCAGCACTGGGAGGAACTGCTGGACTGAATTGATGGTCTGTTACGCTGGGCTGCAGACAGAAGAGTGCACGCTCAAGCTGTGCACCCGCTCCTGAGCTGTGTGACACCCTACTGGTTCTTAGACATTTTGCTTATTTGGAACATTTTGTCTACTTACTGGCTTCTGGTGTTGCTGCCATTTGTAAGCAGCCCTGGCACAGGTACCCAAGCTCTTTTGTGGTTGCAGTTAACATGACTAAATCAGCTAAATGGGAGTGCACTTAACTATCTCCTCGTTTACACACTTGACTATTAGCTGAAACCAACTAAAGTGTCTAAGGTGACATGAAATTAAGCAAGTTGCAAAATATGTAAACAAACTGTAAAGAAGGGAAGGTAGAAGCTTGGTGCCTGCTGCAGCTGTGAGGTCCAGAGTGATTCAGAACCTGCCACCGTGAAGATCACTGCAGGGTCAGGTCTCTCAAAGGAAGCACTCCCTCTTCTCTCAATGACAGCATCATTAGTAGTATAGGTATATAGATCTCTTAAATTAATAGTGCAACAGATTGTTCCTGCTGCACTTAACAAGCAGTTCAATATAACAGCCACAAGCTAAAATATTTGCAAGTTTGTGAACTTCAAAGCAAACTTTGCTTCTTTCTTAAGAGTCTTATAAACAACTAAGCATATTTTCTCCCACTTCATCTTTAAAGAAATTACAAAAGAATACATACAGCAGGCCTGAAATTCCTGCCAGTCCTTCATCTTGATTTTCTTGGCATATTGGTAAGGAATCTGGGTGCCGAAATTTACTGCTAATGAGTACCTTATTTTATGGATGTGTTCTTGTTCTGTGCACTAATGCTTATCTGAACCATTTGTGCTCTTATGAAAGGCCAAAAAAGACACCTAAAAGATAAATACTGAAGTAACAGTGAAATAATTCACTACTTTATTTTTTGTCAGTTTGGAAAGTATGGGTGGTCATTAATCTAGCTAAATTTCTGTATTGATTTATGTATCAGTTGATTATAATTCTACAAATTAACTGCAATCTTAATTTCAAGGGCTGAGGGAAAAATAGGTCACCTGTGGCTTGCGACGGATTAAATGTAGAGGCAGCAAATATTAGGGAGCTGTTGGTCAATACAAGCAAAAGCTGCAGGTAGTAGTTCGATTGGACGTAACTTGTGGATGAAGTGCACCTAAACATGAACATCAAGTGGAAGGCAAGAATGTAAAGAAGTGGCAAGGACAGCATTTCCAGAATGGAACAGATGAGGGAAAGCTGAAAACCCTTGCCTTCCAGCAGTAGGCAGGAAGGATTAAAAGAAGTGAGATAAAAAATAGAAATGCTGATTTCCAAGAATCACTAAGTGACTGTTGTCAAAAGCTGAACTAAAAGCAAGGGAGGTGAAAAGCAGGAGGACTCTTTGAGGGGAGAGTAAAAAAACGCATCCGCCCTTTGAAAGACAAAGATTTCTGCTGGTTTCATTAGAGCAGAACTGAGCTCCTCTGTGAGCTATGGAGAAAAAAAAAAAAATCAATGTTTTTGTCTTGTGGTCCTAAATTTACCCATGTGATTCATATGATCTTTTACGTTCTGTAAATAGAGTGTTTATACTTAGGAGGATTTTCAGGACTGAAGACCCTGCAATGCATTTCCTTGTTCCTTCACTGGTAACAGCAGCATGGTCTCCTCCATACTTTGTGCTTTTGTGCCTCAAATTCCAGCCCCTTCTAGCTGGGAAAATGTTCTAGCCTCTATGTCTGTTGACTTCTACTCTTCTGAGGGGCTAGCAAAGCTGTTCTTCACATTGGAAAATTTTTTCCAGCTCATTAGTAAAACTGGAATTAACTGAGTAATTTGCTGTACCAAATCTCAGAGTAAATAGGAAGTAGACGCTGTTTCACCCAGGGTGGGATGTCCTCAGTAAGACTGTGAAGGATTCTGCATTCCTTTACAAACTGCTGGGAGTCTGATTCCAACCAAAATTGTCTTTTCATTTGTTTTCAATCGTTACAACTCTATTAAGTGTAGTAGAGGAGCAAAGTGTCTCTAACTCCTGGGAGAAGCAGAGAGAAATGTTTTTCTGGACATTACATGAATGTCACTATATCAAACAGCCCATATCCGAAGTATGGAAGTTGCAGTGAAAGCACTGTTACCTGCAGGAATGCAAGAAGAAGCTGGAATGCAGGTTTCTACCTGCAAGTATAGGCCTGGTTGTCCGAGAAGGCAGGTTTACCTCTTTAGTTCCTTCTTATCCTCTCGTGGTTAGAGTAGTACTACGTGCGGACAGGGCTGAGCTGCTCTGAGGAATAAACAGCAAGCTGATGAGGTGCCAGCATCCCATTTCAAACCAGCAGTCTTTTTCCTCTATCAGCGTTACCTTTGACATACTTCACTGAGGGTTTATAGCTTGATGGTAGTCGGGGAGATGCTACCTTGCAATCTCAGCATATTAGGTGTAATGATTTTGCAAATACTTTGTGTGAGCCATTCAAGGAGGTAAATGTTTGTGCACTGGGTTAAAAGACTTTTGAGCACAACTGCATTGTTCTCCACAGTAGCCTATAGGAACAAGCAAGGAGGGGAGATGCATAATACCTAGATAATAGATAAGCAATCTCTTTACAAATATTGGGGAAGCAATTGCAACACAATGCCATACATCCATTCCCCAGGCTGCTATTCTGCCTGAGCCAGGAATTAAAGAGGTCTAAAATGCATTGAATAGTTGAAAAGCTCTTTCCAAGAAAGGATGAGATCAGTTGTCAGTAGGTGTCCCAGACACAGAGAATGCCCAGGTTCTTTAGAGTCTGTCCTCAGAGACTCTGAAGCAAGTGGATCTTTCTCACCAGAACTGAGAATTTGTCTCTCCTGCTCCCTGCCCTCTGCTGCTCTCTGAGGGGTGAGTCTACATTTCTGCTCTTTGCTATGGAGGAGAGCTTGGCTTCATAACCAGCTTGGAAACTCTGCTGTCTGGAGAGGAGGAGACATACTGTACTGTGGAGAGGGCATGTGTGGCTTCTTCAGGACGCTGATAACATTTCCTCTTCCTAAGTGCCTGGTGCCCAAGGGCATGCAGAAAACCTTGGTAGAACCACACTTGGTGCATGAGGCTGCCACAGCAGGACTTACTAACCAGGACTTGAAACTTTCCTGGGCTTTGCTGTTAGTTCCACGCTTTTGCTGCAGCAGTTGTTGTGTCAAGGCCCAGTATCACTTCACAGGATGGAGTCCTCTCTGGATTCAGGGGGACCAGGGAGGCCCAACAGTAGCATGGTATTTGTCTGTGTTCAATACGTCCTGCTTGAACAGTTAACATTGTGCTGGGTGGTAGAAACTTTAGTTAACTTGAAAGCCAAAGCATGGACAAACAGAGTGGGCTGATTCTGACTGACTCAGCAGCTGTTTTTCATGGATAGGTAAAACAAAGTCATTGTGGGAAGGGTGTTCTTTTGCATAATCTACTATAAAAGTTCCAGATGTTTTTTCTTTGCAATGTTTCTTTGCAGATGTTGTTTCTTCTTGGATTTCTATTTCTATACAAACAAAAAGATTTTTTTTTCCCCCTAAATTGCTGTATTTTAGGGACGTTGTGTATGCTTCTCAAGTGCTCCGTTTTAATTCGTGGGGCTGCTGTCATGCATCCCAGGAAAGGTTTGGATGCACCCAGGGTCATGTTTCTGAACTGTGCTGGTGGAGCTGTCACCGTGCCTTACAGCTGTCTAGCCCTCCGGAATTAAAAGTATAGGAGGAGTACCCTCAGACTTGGACCTTTGTATCCTGAAATATGACAGAGTTGAAGATATCAGGATTAAAGATGAGTTTGCTTGGCTAGTCCCACTAATAATGGATACTTCTGACTTAATACACCCATGAGATACATATGTGTCCTAGTGGTATTTTTCATTGCTCCTTTTTTAAATGAGTAACATCATGAAAATCATGATGGTGCACCTTATGGCACTAAGCACAGACAACACTTTTTCCCAGGAACTAATCCAGCACAAGTGCTGTCATCTAGTTTTACTGCAGCATCTAGTTGAGGTATCAGTGACTATTATGTGGCCTTCCATCTCCCAGAAGAGTGTCTCATGCCTGGTTAGAGTACCCCTGTAAGACAGCCATAGTTGCTCACTAGTTCAGTGTGTCTTCTGTTACTGAGTACACTATGAAATATTTGTGTCAGATAAGAATAAGAAATCTCACAGTTTCTGCTCCAAAGCTGCTCCTGATTCTTTGTGACATGGTCTTATGCTCCATCTACTTCTAGACAGCTTTACTTTGAATAGAAGGTCCATGTTTGATGCTAGTTTTGGCAGAGCAGTCCTGCAGTCATAGTTTAAGTAGAATGGATGCTGAGCTCTAGGATCTGAGTGATGGCTGAATGACATTCACAAACATGAAAAGACACTTGGGAATGGCACTGTCTGTGTCAGGCCAATGTCCACTTGCCCAGGTGTTCAGTCTCCACTAACAGAAACAGATGATATTTAGGAATGCCATACTAGCCTGGCCACTTCCTGCATTCCATCCCCCTTGACTTCCCTAGCACCTTGAACAGTTTTATTAGGAATGTGAGACTGTAGCTCTGCTTAGGCCTTTCAGTATCTGCTTATGGAGTCTTTGTCTATCAAATTATCTCTTTTTTTTTTTTTTTAAATGATTCTACAGATGCAGTCTCCCTCCACAGCCTTCTGCATCAGCAAGTTCCACAAGTATACTAGGTGCATAAAGTAATATTTTTACCTCTTTTAAACCATTCTTCTACTGGTTTCATCAAATGACCCCAAGTTCTACTGCTGCAAAAGTTGTTGCAGAGTTCTGCTTTCAGCTTTTCTGCCACCTGTGTGATTCTATAAACCTTACTTACGTTCCATCTCTCAGCTACCTCCTCTTCCAATCAGAGCCTTAATAATTTTTAGTTGCTGGTTCCTTAGAGCAACTGCTCTGTCCCATGGATTGTTTTGGTTGCCATTCTCTGGACGTGCAATAACTCTGCTACATCTGTCCTGAGATGCCTGAGACCAACACTGTGAAGAGTACTCAAGGTTTTCTTTCTCTCAGAAGACTTTTAAGCCACTTGCCCCATAAATCTACTGCAACTCTGATCCCGAGGCATTGTCCGTTTGTCAGCCATACTGCTTCCCTCTAGGTTAGGAGATAGATGGATGTTATGCAAGGGTGCTGGAGGGGGATGGTGTGTGCCATATCTTTCTGCTTTCCAGGCCAAAATGCCAAGAGTCTACCAGGATGCAATGTTGGCTCATACAGAAAGAAATATTGGGACACATGCAGACCAGAAGTGGAATACATATTGACAAACCATCTCAAAAACTTACACTGACTGTAAATAACTAACTGTTCTCTTCTCTTTATTCAGTGTATGGCTAACCTTGGCCATGCACATCTATAAGGATACCTGGTTTTATAGTTTATATTTGTTCAAGTACATTATTATTATGAGAAAGATATCGTTTTCCAATAAAGCTACCTCATGTTGTCATATCAAGGCAGTACCTACATATTCATTGCAGCTGGCATATTACAAAAGTAAACTTTCTGCTATTTATTATTTAACAAATATTGAACTGTTGCCTTTAAAGAAAAGTTCAGATCCATACATCTTAGGAACTGAAGGAGACTGTTAGAACATAGTTGCCATTAACACGGTCTCTCTTTAGCAATTTCTGTATTGATGGATTTACCATTTTGTGGGCAAACAATTTTTCATCCTGTAATATGTCTAAAACCACTTTCTGATACAAATCAGAAAAATTGAAGTGGCTACATCAGCCACTAGAGACAGCTCTATCTGGAGAAAACTGAATATAGCAGATCTAAATTAAAAGAAAAGGGGACAAAATCACCTGAGCTACAAAGAGAAGAGTGCAAGTTTATTTTATTTCCTTGGTTGTGTAGGAGTCTTGTTAACCAGTATGTAATGCATAGTCATGTAATAAAACATGCTAGACATTAAAAGGCAAAAAACCCAGTTCACAGATGTTGTAATGTTATGAGATAATTTTAGGGAGTGAATGGGGTGAAAAGGCTGGATTTGTTAGAGAGGAAAATACCTATGGAGGCCTTTTCTGTGAGCAATACCATGACTTCATTACCATGTCAATTCTGGGAAAAGGCTCTGATTTAACACAGCAGTTGGCTGGATCCATATGGAGCTGATGAACCTCTGAATGAATAGTGAATGGAAAAACTGCTGGAATCTGCCTTCAGCTTTGTTCCCAGGATGACCAATGTAAAAGGCCTAAGAGCAATACTGCACAGATGGTGTAAAGAGGTAAGAAATCTGCAGGGTTTAGTTTACTTTTTCTTATCCTATACTGTTTGGGGTTTTATTTTTTTAATGATATTTCAGTTTTCTCCAACTCGATTTGCTTAAATGTCTTTACTCACAAAAAAATGTGAAGAAAAAGAAAAGCTTTCGGGAAATGAAATGAAATCAAAAAGCATATGTAGCAGTAAACATTTACATAAAAACACAATTTAAAACGTTGCATTTTGTGTGGTATAGACGTAATGGAAAGCATAATTATGAAATCCTGAAAAAAAAAAAAGGCAAGTTAAAAGTTTAACAAAGAACTTCGGAATTACTTCTTCAATTCACCCTATGTTGTGGGAATATGCAGATGTTCACATTTACACAGTCATGTATGTCCACTAGGGTTACATGCTTTTATAGTCTGAAGCATCATCACAAGTGCCAATACAGTAAATCAAAAGACTCTCTGGCATTATCTAGTTTCCTTTCTGGCTTTAAAAGTTAGAACAGATGTCACAAGAGAGGACAAAATGGATTTTACCCACCGAGAGGAGCTTTTCTTGCCGTCATTAATAGGAGGCTCCTTGAAATGCTAATGTACACAGTTTGTGTTGCCGGGTTTGCATAGAGATGGTGGGAAACAGCTCTGATCCCAACAAAACCTTTTGTTATTAATCAAGAAAATCTGCTCTTCTGAAACAGCAAAGCACTGAAATGGTGTGGCTACTTGCAATGCAGAGATCTCTATAGCAATCTCCAATGAACAAAAATGTAATAAAAACTGTTCAGCAGTTCTACGAGATACGGCACATCTAGCAATTTATTTGCAGTGATTTTGCATACACCTTCTACTTGCCTTTGTCATTTCAGCAGGGATATTTACAGTGGAAAGATTACACTGGTTCTGTATTTTTTTTTCTGAATATTCACTCTTTAAAATCATGTTTCATTTCATACCAAAACTAAAAAGCAAGCTTGGGTTGAAAGAACTTTGAAAAGCAAGCTTTTCTTCTTGTGAAAAATCTATCACAAAGCATGAGTTTCTGTTTGATTTGATGTTAATACCATGGAAGATATTTTTGCTTCGTTAGAATATAGGATTATGAGATCTTGTGAGCCCTTTGTGAGCACAAATATACTCTGCAATATTAGGAGTAGTGTGCTCGTCCTGTTGTAAATGGGCCTTAATATTTTTTAGCAGTTTCAAGAGAAGAGGTTCAGACCCTGATGCTGCTTTGTGACATATTCCCCCTTATTTTTAAGAAATACCAATGCCATTAAATCACAATGTACTAACTGCTGTCAGACATTCATTGCCTTGTATAGGATGCCTTAGCAGAAGCCTTCTTTTCCAAAAGTATTTGGAGTATGAATTAAAGCCAAAGATTCAAGGAAGGCCCGAATTAAAATGTAAATTCTTTGCCTGGTATTACTCATCACTGAAATCTCTGGCCCAGCGTCTGATCTGAGTTACATTAAATTCCCTATCAATTTATTGTACACCCGTTCCACAACACATTAATGTGTCCTTTCACAGATTCATTGTGCTGAGACTTCAATATATGGGCACAAGAGAATGAATTAAGGATGAAGCATTAGCTCAGAGTTTAAGCCTCTTTTAATTTCCTTGCCTCTGTGGATCTAAAGCAGATACTTAACATTTTACATTGCTGTAGATTATTGCTCTTTAATTTCTATTGTGGGTATGTTGGGTGGTTTTTTTTTTTTTTTTTGTTTGTTTGTTTGTTTGTTTTTTAATGATGGTAATAAGCAGATAGTTAAAATAAATAAAAATAACTTGTTACAATTCATGCAAGTTGTTTGAGATGACCATCATATAGTAATGGGCTAAGACATTAAACGTAGTAAATTTTACATTAAGAATGTTTATTTGTTCCAGCTCTACCAAATTTGTATCAGACAGCTATGAAGGAAAGAAAAGAGTGAGATGAGAGGGGATGGGGAGCTTCTGTTGAAAACACAAGTGAAACATCACTGATTCCATCACCGAGGATCTGTTTCAGTAGTAGGAAATGCTGCAACAAGCAAGCAGGGAGAAACAAAGCTGTAAAAACTACTTTGAAGTCAGAAGTGCCTTTGGCATTGTAAGAGGTCTGTAGCTGAAATGACCAAGGCTATCTCTGGATACTTCCTACAAAAGGATTATCTGTTCTTTAAATTTCAATGTGTAGAATTTTTCCCGGTCCCCTTTACAGTTAAAGTCCCGGTCCAACTTCACAGTTAAACTTCTGATTTCATGAAAGCTGCATTTCAAGCAGGTCCAAAGTGCCTGTACCCCTATATCAAAGGGTGTCCACCACCTCTGTTGCTGAACGCAAGATCTCACTAGTCCTGTGAGTGTGGCCAGATTAACTCGCATGAGGTTGCACTGAAAATCTGAGTCTGCAAGGAGGGGGTACTGTTCATCCAAAATAACGAGCAACAACAACAAAAAATCCTACCGAGCATGCTTAGTGAGACCTGCTAAGGCTTTTGTCAGGAGCTAATGACTTTGACCTCACTGTCCAATCCCTCAGCAAAGAGGTAAGTATGAAGACTGTTCTTGGGAAAAATCTTGATTAGGAGGGCTGAACTGTCCGGTGTCAACAAAATGACCTACAAAGCCCCTGTTTTAATAGTGCTAAACCATTGAGCACACGCATATTTAAGGCATATTGTCCTGTCTAAGACTTTTGAATACCTATAAAGTGTCAGTGACTTACAAAAAGCATTTTTTTTTCAGAAGTACTGTGCTTAAAATTGCTTCAAAACTTTGCAGAAACTCAAATGTATAGATTTCAACCGGGCTGGAAATCTACCGTTTAGCTTCTGTAGCTAAATTATGAGCTAAACTGATATATCGGTAGTTCTAAATATATCCACAAAGGAGTTTTCAGATAAACTGTTTTTTTGTTTTTTTTTTTTTTTTAAACCAGTGTAAATTCTCTGTACAGACACTAGACTTGAGGATTTTCACCAAGGATTAAATGTTAACTGACTACTTCCCTGTATGGTCCTTGCCAAATTTTGTTCTCACTTCCTCTGGTCCTAAGTAACTTTGAAGTGCATTTGAAGTGGGTATTCTAAATTTGTCCCAGCGTAACAGACCAAAATTTAGCATTATGAGTCTCTTGGAGAAGCATTGTTTTCTATCAGTGTGTTTGTAGATTTTTGGCTGAGTATCTGGAATAGATGAGCAGTCAAATTCAGGTGTGAACCCTTTCCCTACCCTGCCTGGTAATGAAATCTCCATGTCTCAGTTTTTTATAGACCTGAAAAACGGGTGTGAATTGATATAAAATCAGATCTTTTCACTTGGTCTTTTGGTAACCTTTTTGTGGCCAGCTTAATTAGGCAAGGTGTGAGAAATCCAGTCTTGTTTCCCCTGTTGGAATCGCTGTTACTGGCAGTAAGTGTTTAGAAGATCAAATTCAAAGTAATACTCAAATTCAAGTAAGTGTTTAGAAGATCAAATTCAAAGTAATACTTTAAAAAGGAAGGCTGTATATGTGAATTATTCAGGGATAGATCTTCAGTGTGGTTTCAAAAATGAAGCAAGTATTTATGATATGAGGGCCTTCAAGCTTTAAGAGAACCATATATAGACAAGTGGCAAAAAAAGGTCAATCTTTTTGTATATTTAAATCAGTCTCCAGATTACTTTGGGTCTTGTATCATTTCTGCTTTCTCTGTGTCTTTTTCATTAAACTTCCATAGTCAGGTAGCACGATACAAGCTGCGTTGAATCCGACACCTAAGATAGCCTTATAAACCCTGCGGACATTAAACTACTGGAAAACAGATTGGGTTGGTAAAAATAAGTGTGCATGTTCTCACAGAACCTGAGAAAATCACACCTTCACTTTGTTAAAAAAAAATCTGTTTGTGCCACTCCAGTAATCACTTCATAACTGGTGGGAGAGCAGAACATATGTCTCAGAAGTGGTGGAATATAAAAACCTCTACCTCTAATCCTATTTTCTTTAAGAGAAAAAAAAAAAGCAACAAAAACCCCCAACCTTTTCAGTATGTCATCTGTAAAATTGGTGCCAAGGGTTTTCTGCTTAAAAATCACAAATGAAATGTAAATTGCTCATGAAAGCAAAATGAAACTGAGTTTGTGTTTTTTGGTTCTTTTTAATGAGGTGTGTAGTGTGTAGTAGGATCATGCACTAAAATGCTTGCTTGAAACAGGAACAGAGGATATAAAGAGGAGCCCAATCCTGGCCTCCTCACTCAGGCAAACTTCATGCGTAGATGGCTTTTACAAAATGCATTGGCGTTACTGCAACGAAGTGCTGAATAACCCCTAGTCTGAAAAAGGGGAACCCTCTGAAAGCTGGGGACGAAGTCTCAACCCTGACACTCGCAGTTTACAGGGGAACGGCCACGCATTGCAAAGGTTCTAGCAAAGTGTCCTGGTTAGAGCAATTAGCCCTATACGTGCCACCTTTTGGAAGAAATGTAGTTTAAAAAGATTACTGTTGGAAGATAAATACAAACTATATTTTAACAGAGCTGGTTTTACTTTGCTGCTTGATTGTAGAAGGCTGCAGCAGCTGTCATGATATTGAAACTGCTATTCCAGGAGCATTTTGGTGTCTTACCCACCAATTGGTAGCTGTGCCATCCTGCTCCCTGCTTCGAAGGGCAAGGTGGCATCAGGAATTTCTGACCTGGGAGGGATGATTTATTGTACTGATGTGGATATTAATTTCCACTATTCCGTTGTAGTTTTTCTATGGAAGTTTTGCGTTCGGTTCCTTATTATCAATTGGTTTGCTGATATGACTTTTCTATGCCTTTTGCCCCTTTCTTAATTTTTAGGTAGAAACTGTGTGCTCCAAATAGCTGGTGATATGAATAGGAACTTGGCTGTGTCAGGGCAGCAAGAGCAGGGTTATAAATGCTAAGGCATTTTGTGGTTATTTCTGTGAAACTCCTCGGTTAATTCTTTTGCAGTTTTATTAGCAAGTGGAGTCCCAAAGAAGTAAGGCAAGGGTGTCAACAAGGGTGTCATGAATGGCTTTTGTAGCCCTGCACGGCTAATGAATCCTACGTGCCTGCTGTTCCCCAAGCATGTCTTGGGTAGTTGTTTATGAAGGCTGAAGTCACCTCTTTTCAAATTTACCTTTTGGACTCTGCACGACTGTGGTAAATATTAGGTAACGGGCTATTTACAGAGGGGTCATTTCCATAGGGAACGGATGGGACATTGATCTGCTGGGGAGGGGAGGGAGAAAGAAAAAGGCTTCTTCTCTTTCAGGAGGTTGGGTGGTTAAATGGTCAGTAGCTTGAATGCCCTAATGTGTGGCTGCTGCTTGAAATAAGTGCTGGGAAGAAATTTAAGTTTAACGCTACATGCATAAAGAGGAGATGATGGCAATTTAAAATGTAATCAACAGGACAAATGTATCCCACTTTAACACTGTTGAAATCAGCGTGGTGACAGGTTGTGCCTGGGAGACTTTGGTCTGGCGGTGTCCAAATTAAATGTGAAAATACAAGTTAACTGCTGACGTTAGACACAGGGGTCTTGGGAAGGTTGTTTTTGTCAGGATTCAGTTGCTCTTTCATCTTACTTACAAATCTCTTCCATCTCCCTTCTCCCATCTTGCTAATCAGGGATGTCAGACAATTGGAGATCCTGCCAAGCCTGTGCTAAGCCCCAGGGCTGTTCAGTGATGAGTGGCTTCCCCAAATTGCTGCCTTCCATTCCCAACCGTGACCTCATCCTTCTGCTGGTTTCATGTAGGTTGACACTGGGCTATACATCTCCTTCAAAAGGCAGCACCTCCAGCGGTGTCTTGTCTTAGGCATTGTGCAGCTTCAGATGTGACTCAGATGGATAAATACTGTTAAAGGAGTCACCTGCACTGGAGACCACACCAGGCACTTTTTATCTCCTTTCCAGCTTCAGACATCACTTCTCTGGTAGAGGCCAACAAATAGTCCAAGGATTCAAAAAGTGCTTACATTTAAAATCATGCTCTCCTGAATAAATCTCCTTCAATTGATACAGGGTGCATAGCTCTTTGACAACTTATATTGCACAGTGGGTGTTATTGGATGTACATTATATGGAAATGAAAACATACACATACTGTATGTATTCATCATTGCTACGAACTTATTTATTCAGGTAAATAAGATTTTACTAAGCAATACTCAGCTATGCTTAACCTTTATTAATAAAAGTAAAACTTGGTGTGGTTTGATTTCTTAGAATCAAGCCAAAATAGCAGCAAGAAGAGTAGGTAGAATAGATGTTGTCATGAGGACTAGAGCATTTACATTCTGGTGATGATTATATATTCTAGATGCCAAGTCAGGTTGTATTATAAATTTCTAAATTAAGGAAATATTGTACCTAGTTCTATGTGCCATTATTGTAAAGCAGATCTGGATGAAAAATGCCATGGGTGGGTTTTTTTGCTTTAGAATAGCTATTATACAATGTGTGCTCTCATCTTTTCTGCTTCTTTCACTTTGCTTTTGTTCTTACTCAGAACATAAGAAGTAAGTCGCCAGTTTTTGCACACCTTGCATACAAAGAGGACCCATTCTATATTTATCAGTGTGTCATACAGCCCTTCTTCCACCTCTCCCTTCTTTTCAGGCAAATTTTACTTAGCAGTTAAGTTATTTGTAACCTTGATGGTTTACAGTACCCTGGAAAACCTCATTAAATGCTAGTGAATAACTTTTTTTGTTTTTTAAAGAAAAAAAGTAAAGCAGAACTGTTTCTCTTGCTGTGTCTTTAAATCTGACCTTTATTGTTTAAGTTACACTTGAAAAAAAAAAAAAAGTGTCAAGTTGTTGAAAGATGAGTGTGTTCCATTATGCTCAAGGTGATCAAGGCACTGAGAAAATCCCACCAAGGCAGTCACACCAGCCAGTGTTTACAATGCTACATTTTAAATGCATATTGGAAAAACAATGATAACGCAATGAATTTCCTGCATGTAACTTCAATATAGTTAAGAAAGCATAATGGCAACAAATGCCAGGATTTCTTTTCAACAGCAACCTAGTTGGCCAGTGGTTGTGATGAATCATGTTGTGGTTTGAGAATGGAAATTCGCGGTGGCTTGTGCACGGGTGCTCCCAGGTCCCTCCAGGCAGGTGGGTCCCAGCACAGACGTGGGTAGAAGAGGGGCTTTGGAGGAATGTGGCAACCTACTGTTGTCTCACCTCTTCTGCGTTTCCTCTGACTCAGGCTGTTGTTTTGAGGTGGATTTCCTCTGTGCTCCCCACCTAGTATGTATTCGGAAGTTCAAATGTATATAGCCTCATTTTATTTTGCTTCAGGCTGCTTGGCGAAGGGAGAGATCATTTAAAGCCCAGTACCGCAGTTGCATACTGGGCTTGCAGTCAAAGCAAGTCAGGCCTGCAAGAGTGGCGGTGGTATTGGAAAAAAGAGGCTCTTTTGCTTGAGTAAAGGGAAAAATAGAAACAAGAGGATCTCAAATAATGAAAGAAAGCTTAGTGTGCATGAAAACCTGGCACTTTTCTAAAAGACATACTGAGTCAACTGGAAACCAAGTTACTATAGTCTAGAGCTATTTGAATGACATTTGTGAATATTTTTTTTTCCATTAATTGTTGAGTAAATGACTCAGAAACACATTTGTCCCTCTTTGGCCAGCTTTATGTGTGGTTGAATACTTTTCTCCGAATAAATTATTCATAAATTTTGAGCAATCGGTGAATAATTTATGCAAAATATTTTTTCCATCCAATGGACTGTAGGTAAAATTCTGATTATGTTCAATTTAGTGAAAAGATTCTGGTTTTCTTGACTGATGCCAGGACTTGACCCAATTAAGTCCTTTGAGACTGAAGCATCGCTTTTACTTAGGGAACTTTGGTTTAAATATTGGTAGTAAACTTGCCTGTGAATTCCTTGATGTGTAGAAAAAAAATGAGCAGGAATTACTTCAGCTTTTATTAATATAATTCATTTAAGTTATAATTTGAATCTGGATATGTGAATGCACAGTTAAATTGCTTTTTTTTAGATTTCCACAACATGATATTTCTTGTCATCTGAAGTCCCTGTTTATGAGTAAAATCCTACGACAACTGTTGAAGAGGGCTCAGGTCCTGGCTAGTTTCCCGTTTTGAGTATTATTAAAGCTATTAGTGGGTACAACAGTTTTTGCATTATTATTTTTATTTTTTTTTAAATTGCAGCAATCTTTGAAAGTGTTTGGAGTTCAGGGTATATTTAACTCTTCACTTCATTGAATTGACCAGATAAAAATGGTTCAGAAGTTTCCAAAATTCTGACCAAGAAGTGTCATTTTTTAAACTGAGATTTTATTTGCATTTTACAACCAGTCCAGCCTTAATTCTCCTTGGAAGTATGACGTGGATCTTCACTTCCTGTCTTAAATTTGTATTGTGTAACTCCATGCAATTAAGGCATGGCTGGCGTTATGCCATTCTTCATGGGTGAAATGATTCCTATGTAAATACTCCATTTTGTATCGTTAATTGGCAAATAGTATAGAGTGCTTTGGGATCCATCTGGAGAAAAGTTACTGCATATGGGTATGGTCATTATTACTGTGTTATTTTGTTTCTTTAAGATAACACAACTGCTTTGTTATTTGCTGAGCTCCAAGAGAGTGTTTGGTACTAAACAGAAATACAGGGAGAAAATACTGCTGCCCCATGGAGCCTATGATAGACTTGGGTGAGTGAGACAAGTGATACTGAGCTGTGTGAAATGCACAGGTTGAATATTCACATTTCTTATTAATCAAGATTTAAAAATCTCTAGCGCTATGATTAAGGTGCTTTGTGGGAGAAATGCACTGCAAACGAATGACAAATGAGAAATAACTTGGCGAATAACAAGGGAGAGCAAAGCTTAAAAGAGGAGGGCAGAAAGATGAGAATGGGAGGAGGATTCATGTGGGTCATTTTAGAGATAGCTTGGAAGGAGGGAGGAGAGGTTGGGAAACGTGCTGCTTGACAGATATGATAGAGGGAGGGAAGGGAGTTGTCAAGGAAGATAAGCGAGTACAGAGCAAAGCAGAGCAGTGATTTTAGCATCTTGATTTGTATTGGGAAATGTCCAGAGATTACTGGGTTGCATAACTGGGGGAAATGATGATTACTGATGTCTGGGGATGGAGAAAAGATGGAAGAGGAGTTGGTGAATAAAACCGCATAAGGTGTAGTTTCAAGAGTCTGCATAATATAGGAGATTGGATATCCTTTTTGAGAAAAGAGAACTGTTTGAGATAAAGGAAATTCAGATGTTGATGTTGTGATATTGTAGGAACAGGTGATGTGAAATTTCACTGAAAGGGGAAGAAGAACTGAGATAAAAGGCCGGGTTTGGATGCAGCTAACTGAAAATGTGGCAACCATTTCAGAAGCTGCCAATTCGTTAATTAACTAATTTATTAGTTGGCTTTAAACTCAGTCAGATCTTTCTCTGAAGCTGAAAGATTCAGCCAGGCCTTTTCCTCAGAAGTAAAGTTGGAAAAATCTTCTACTCTAATTTTTTTTTTTTGAAAATTCTTGATGGAAATTATATTTTCCTCTGTTGCTCAAAGATGTTGCTAAAATTGATCGACAAGACATTGAGGATCCCACACTTTTGCAGGTACATGTGGTAAGAAGGCATCTTAAAAGAAAAATACCAGACCACAGCTCAGCAGAACTGAGAACCATTTCTGCTCACTCTTAGGTGTCTGTTGGGGGTTTGGACAAGTCACCATTTCTGTGTCTCATTTCTTCGTATTCAATGGACATAATAGTTTATTTCCAATCTCATTAGAGGGACCTAGACAGGTTTGAAAGGTGGGCTAGTGCAAATTGCATGTATTGCAACCAAGCCAAGTGCAGGGTCCTGCACCTGGGATGTGGCAAGCCCAGGCACAAATACAGGTTGGAGAGCAATCCTGAGGAGAAGGACTTAGGAGTGCTCATGGATGAGAACCTCAACATGAGCCAGCAGTGTGCACTGGCAGCCCAGAAAGCCAGCTGTATCTCAGGCTGCATCAAAAGAAGTGTGACCAGCAGGTTGCGAGAGGTGATTCTCCACCTCTACTTTGTGCTCATAAGACCCCACCTGGAGCACTGTGTCTAGCTCTGGAGTTTTTAACTTAGAAATTACATAGAACTGTTGGAACAGGTCCAGTGGAGGGCCATGAAAATGATTAGAGGGATGGAGCACCTCTCCTATGAAGACAGGCTGAGAGAGCTGGGGCTGTTCAACCTGGAGAAGAGAAGGCTCTGGGGAGACTTTATAGCAGCCCTCTAGTATCTGAAGGGAGCCTACAGGAGAGCTGGGGAGGGACCCTTTGTCAGGAAGTGTAGTGACAGGACGAGGGGTAATGGTTTTAAATTAGAAGAAGGGAGATTTAGATTAGATATCAGAAATAAATTCTTTTCTGCGAGGGTGGTGAGGCACTGGAACACGTTGCCCAGAGAAGTTGTGGATGTCCCATTCCTGGAAGTGTTCAAGGCCAGGCTGGATGGGGCTTTGAGCAACCTGCTCTAGTGGGAGGTGTCCCTGCCCATGGTAGGGGGTTGGAACTTGATGATCTTTGAGGTCCCTTCCAACTCTAACCATTCTATGATTCTATGATTCATTCCTTTTTTAATGTGTTCAGGTTATGAGCTCTGGGAGACTTTTGTCTTGGATTTGGCTTCAGATTGGCAGCTTCAGTCTTGATTTGTATCTGAAGCAATTGGAGTGATGCTCTTGAGGTGTCTTTCCATCCTTATTGGGAAGATGGGGATCAAAGGGTGACTGTATTCCAACTGGATATCCCACAGATATGCCTACATCGTATAGGTTCAGATCTTAATGTCTTTGAGCGATATAAAGCATAAATGGGAATACAGTCTTGGAGTGTTTAAGTTTCACAGGCCTTAATTTAACTTATCTGCATTGCCTGCATATGGAGTCTGGTCTGAAATCTCTGAATTGGATGATCTGAAGGGGATGCTATTCTCTTGAACGTGTACACTACACTGGTTGTGGTATCTAAGTTAGCCGTATACAAGTTGAATATGATCCCACACCAAAACAAAAGTTATACTGATATAGTATGGTAATCTGAAGATTCAAAATTAAAAAGACAGGCTATTGAAATTGTTATCAGATGTTGTGTCTGAAATACACTTTTCTCTAGAGAAAAAGGGTTGGCTGTTTCAGTTGCATGGTTTCAGTTGTGAAACAACCTTTTAGCAGAAACTTCTGTATAAAGTATTTTTCTGATGTGATTGCCTACTCATGAGACTTTTTGTAAATATAGAAAACAGCATTGATCTTAGCAGTAAACTGTGTCTTGTTTAAGTAGGCTGTGTAGATTGATGTAGGATCCTTAAATAAATTAGAAGAAGAGTTTAAAGTGTGCAGTAAATTCACTTAATATTACCTTGATTAATGGTAGATTTTTTCAGGTATCAGATGATTTTGCACTAGTTCAGTACAACTGTGTCTGTCTGCCTAACAACAATCAATAGTAAATGATTTCCTGCTTAAATATCAATTGAAAATCAGTGATTTCCTCCTTCCAATTGCACTTTGTGTCAATTATTGCACATAGTACAGCTCAATACAAGTGATTTGTCTATTAACCTCTTAACGTATCTCTATATGTATTTATTTGTTTCTTTAAGTCTGGTTTCACCAGGCTAGGCTCTGAGGCATTCCTTCTGTTGAATTGTACATGACTAGTCTCAGTCTAAATGAAGATGCCATTCTACTAGAGTGAGCATCTCTAGACCTGGCCCTTGACTTACTATGTCAATGATTAGAACCCTGAAAGGTTTTTTCACTCCTTAGTAGATGAATGAAGCATATGAAACGCAAATCTACTTTAATGATTTCATTCTGTGCTAGAGGAATATTAAGCCTTGTACTGGAAATGCTGACTGTCCAAAATGTGGCAAAGAGGTGCTGGTGAAAGGAAGGATTGGCAGTATTTTTCGTGACAGCTTTTTTTTTCTTGTAAAGCTGCATTATTTTGCTTTCAGTCCATTTCTTTTTGTGCAAGATGAACCAAAATGGCTGACAAAATCATAGGCACAAGGCATACATGAGGTGCCATTCTGGGCTGAAAAACCATCTTGCAGTGCTGCGCAGTACATCATCCCTCTTTCCATATGTCTTTGCTTACTAGTGAGGATGAGTAGGTGTTGAAGTAGGAGGCACTACCTGAATCATCTGAGGGAGAAATAAATTGCTTGGGTAAGCAATTGCCCATCATCCTGCCTGCAGGTAGACAGGTATCTTGCTTTCAAAGTGCTGTGTGTTAAGATATGTATTTCTTTTGTTTGGCTTTGTTTTCAGTTTCAGAACTCTCTCTCCTAGATGATTATACTCCTTTGAGGACATCTCTTTGTTAGTCTCAAGCAAGACAGATGCTTTGGCTTGAGCTGGTGATAGTGCTGTTTTGGGGGCTGACAAGCTGGGTGAATTTGCAGTGTGGTTGATGTATACATCCTCTTCAGTCACCAGTGCTGTGTGTTTAGCTCCTCAATATGTTCCATCTGTGGTAGCTAACGTGGGTATGGAATTTATGACTGCAAAGACTATAACATACCACAATACAGGAGTGCCTCTTGAGCTGAAATGATGTTTTTAATCAGTACATTAAATGTTGTAGTTGATTGACAGATGGCTTTTTCTGTTTTCTGGAATGAATGCACTCTAACTTAATTGTAACAAGGGTATGGAATCTTGTATAACACCTTTCATGCTGACGGGTATTACAGAATTTTAAAATCCATGTGCAAGGAGTACTTCATGCACCATGGAAATGCAACCACCTTGGGTAAAATGCAGAGAATTTAGGTAGAGGGAATGTAATTACCCATGCTGGAATTTGGCCAGCACACTGAGATTAAAACCCCTAATCTTACAAAGAGTACCATGGGATCTCTAATGACCACAAATGGTCAGATCACAATTTTATGTCTCTGCCTATAATGCTTTACTACAACAAGGGTATTTTCAATTGTATAGTGCATTCATTACAATTATGCAGCTAATTTTATTCTCGTTGTAATTTCCAATAATAAAGTTACAAAAGTACCACTAAAATGTATGAACAAAATGGGATGACACAATATTATGTTAAATACATTTTTGGGGCATATTCTGCTCTCATTTATATTGGTCTCTTTCTTTGAAGCCAATGGAATTCCTCCAGATTTGCGCTGGAATAACTAACCAAAGTTGTCTTTCCAAGAGAGCATTTTTATGCACATATATTGTAGATACGTTTGAAAAGTTAAATATTTATATTCTGTCCAAATATAGGAGAGCCTTTCTTCTTTTATTTTTAAAGCCATAAAATTGTTAACAGACCCATGAAGAAAGAACATTACGGCTCTATGTCTGTTGGTTAACCTTCACCACAAAAATTGATCTGTGGGAATTTCTCACAGTGTAACATACTGTATCCAATTCCATAGTTATTACTGTAAACCTATTAGTGCCACCTGGGTTTGCATATCCGCAATGCTGTCCAAGTGAAGACAGATTAGCTCTATCACATGTTATGCCAGAGGGACAGCCTCACGAGGAGTCTGCCCTCGGGGAGAAAAAGAAAGGGCTCAGACCTTTAATGAGAATACAGTGCTTTATAATAGCATTTGGTGGCCTAGAGATTTTCTGTCAAGTCATTTCAAATTAAATTGGCAGCCTTGCAATGTTCAGCCCATATGAGTTTTTGTGCAGCCTATATTGTTAATGTTAAACCAATTCTCACATAAGATCAACGGAACATACAGAGGCAACGATTGCATCGGTCCTTCTTTTTAAAGTCTGGGCCTTCATAAGTGACTGGAAAATGCTTTTTGCAGAGCAAAATTTAACTTTGGGCTGAATTATTCATCTGTAAATTCAGACAATTTATTTGTGATATTATTTGTAAATAATTGCACTTTTCTATGTAGTGTAATAATGAAATTAGTACCAGTCTAGGAGTGAACTGAACGACTTCGTTACCAATTAGTGTGACTCCACTCCCACTCCTTCAGGCTGACTCCCACTGAAAAGGCGCAGAATTTGCCCCTGAGAACTCCATTTATTTCTGATACTTCCAGGACTTTCCTTTTTTAAAATGTAACACTTATGTGATATTTTAGTCCTTCTAGAGTCTGAAAATTTAAAAAGCAGATGATACTTGAAAAAAAATTGCTATTATCGCATGGGGAGTCTTTCCTTTAAGATTTTTGTATGTTTTTCATTCAGGGCTCAGCCTGAAAAACACACATTGGTGTCCTCTTTCTGTGACTATTGATGGATTATTTTGGGGCTTGTGCTCAAAAATAGGTAAGTGCCATGTTCAATGCAATTCAAGAATAACCAAGCAGCTGGATAGCTATAAGGATCCCCAGTTTGCATTTCCAGTTATGCAAAGTCCTAAGAATACCTGCCAGATTTTGAAAGTTTGTATGCTCTGTTACATTTAATAGTAAAGGAAATAGTTTTGCAATTTCTAAATGAAGAGCATTAGCTGTAACTAGTACAAGATAATATTAGATAAAAGTTTGCTTTCTAGCTGAGCAATAGGTTTTGTAGGGAGGAAAGTCTAATGCACTGAGATGAGTGAAGAAAGGGTCTGTTTCTGTGTTTTGGAGCTACAGGTTATCTCAGTCCATTCTTGTACTGATATTAGATGAGTAAGATTAGTCATGTAATAATAAAACCTATTCTTGCTTTTATTAGGGAGCAGGTATTTTCCATATTTTTCCTGGAAGGCTATGAAGGTCTTCCATCCTGTATTCAGTATGTTCGCATCTGTAAATCAGGCATGAGTGATTACTTTTTTTAGAGTTATCTAGGTAAAACTGAAGCACTGCAGTCATGAAACAAGTATGTATTTCCCTTTTTGTTTAATATAATCCTTGTTTCGGGATGCAGTCCAATACTGTGATTTCATAATATCCCCTACCCTCTGTATTCTGTTTTGTAATTGAAGGAAAAGTGATGACAGAAAATCTTCCTAATGTGATCACGTTCTTATATGCAAGTGTATAAAGAAAAATTCAAATCTTCTCCAAATTAGAGGAGCAGGACCACCACACTTGGAAGGAGATTTACACTGCCAGAGAAAGCTTGACTTGATCCTGGGTGGTGTAAACTTATTTTTTTCCTCTCTTTTCTTCTAAATGTGTATCCTACTTCAATGTACATACCTTGGTCAGAATTGAGCTCAATTTTCTTAATTTGCAACACTGAACCAAAGTCATCTGTGCTGCAATTCCATTGACCTCTTTGGAGTTACTAAATAATTGGATTTGAACTAATACACTTTTCACTGAGTGCTGTGTTGCTTTTCAGGGAGGTTAACACAATAACCATTTTCTATTTCCACACTCAAACAGCAGCATCCTTTCATTCTTTTCTTTTCTTTTCTTTTCTTTTCTTTTCTTTTCTTTTCTTTTCTTTTCTCTTCTTTTCTCTTCTTTTCTTTTCTCTTCTTTTCTCTTCTTTTCTCTTCTTTTCTCTTCTTTTCTCTTCTTTTCTCTTCTTTTCTCTTCTTTTCTCTTCTTTTCTCTTCTTTTCTCTTCTTTTCTTTTCTCTTCTTTTCTTTTCTCTTCTTTTCTTTTCTCTTCTTTTCTCTTCTTTTCTTTTCTCTTCTTTTCTTTTCTCTTCTTTTCTTTTCTTTTCTCTTCTTTTCTTTAATTCCTGCTGGAGAAAGGAGAGAAAACGAAGTACTGCTGTAAATAGTGCTAAATAACTAAAGGGTATCCGCAACTGCCTGGAAACCTCACTTTGTTAGTTTATGTTGCAAGCAATAGTAAAATTCCTGGTGACATTAGGATGGCAGGAATTTTGCTGCTGTTGCATCTGGTTATTTTCAGTCAACTGTCCTTCTGTAAAAGTGGGGTTCAGCTCGCATAAAGGTGATACCCTGAAGGGTCTTGTTTCTTTCCAGTGGCTGTAGAGGAATATTAGGTGATTAACTCCAAAATAGCTACAATTAGAGGGGAAAAAAGCACCCACGTTAAATTTTAAAGTACCTTGCCACTATCTCTAGTGGTGTCTTTGAAGTTCAAAAGAGAGGAGTCAAATTCTTCAGCGTGCCTTGAACAAGCTGCATCCGATACGGGAAGGTGGATAAAGCTGCTGTCTGTCTAAGGCTACATGAACTGGCTTAAGCTGATCTTTTTTTTGGCCTGTACTCATCTATCACCATTTCATATAGTGAATCTTGGTAACAGAACAAGAGGAGGCATGAGCCTTTCTGTGTCAAGTTCTTGATTCTCTCTCTTGATCTTGAAACGATGAAATATGCATTAAGGTCTACTATGTGCAGGCAACACTGGGGTTATATCAAATGCTTATGTTGTTTGTGTGTAATAATTTGCAGCTTTGGGGCTTCAAGGAACAAATTTACACTGGCAACATCAGTAAACTTAAGTCTGTGTTTTCTGAGAAATAATTGACCTGGGAAGACATTATATTGAATAGGATTCTGAGAACCTGGTTTGAAATTTATTTTTATATACAGACTCAAATATGTATTTAATAGATCATATGAGTTATACTCAATTGATTTGATCAGTCATTATTAAGACTTCAGATACTGGACCTGATTCCTAGAACTTTCCTAAAACTTGTGTGGCCTGACTTAAGTTGTGTAAGACACATGTGAGGTGTTATTTCCATTTTACACAAGTATCAGTATTTGTATGTTATGAAGAGCCTGGAAGTGTATGCCATATGCCTTTTATCCGACCCAATACAGGTTGTGTGATCCCATTAATGAGCGGTGCAGACCTACAGCAGCGCATCAGCAGAAGGAAGCCGTGGGTGCTCCAAAGCAGGTGCCCATGCTCTGCACGTTTCAGGAGGGTACTTCAGGCTGATTCTTGTCTAGTCCTGCTGACTGAATGTCGGTGATCTGAGTAAGTAAATTAGGGCTCTCTGGGAACGCATGTCTTTGGTTTAGGTCTGAGACCACACTGCAATGGGAGCTCAAGTGCAGTAAATGGGGATGACTGGGAGGTTCGACTCAAAAGGGTCCTTGTGATCCCAGCTAAAGATATAATATAGATGCACTCACACAGAGCGATTTGTGTGTGAGAATTCATTAAGTGACTGCTTTTAAATCTTAATTTGCTTTTCTTGACACTTTGCATTTAATTCTTCTGCCATCACTGACCCACTCAGGAAGAGCCAATGCAGGTGTGTGGCTCCTGAGAGCACCAAGCAAAGTTTTTTACCTCTCTGGCCCTGTTGTAGAAGTGTATCAGCACGAGCAGATTAGTGGTGATGATATGGAATGCAGCTGTGTGATCTGAATGTCCTCACTGAGTGGGATTTGATTAGCCAGTCAGCACAGTAGTCTATTTTAAATCATTTTTTTCTCCTTGTGAGGTGTATTGGTACGCCTTGGTTCACTGAACACATCCCAGAACACATCACCCTTGAATATCACAAATACACATACTCTGCATGGGTTGCAATGAGGCTTGTGGTACTTATGCAGACACAAACCAGGAAGAACCACAAGGTGGAAAATAAATCTGAAACTCTATCTTGCCGAGGAATGGTACTGCAACTAAAAAAAATCCAGTATAGGAACTAGATCCAAACACGTTGCTGAATATTCCTCTGCAATTCTCCTTTAAAACTTCTGATGGTCTTTAAACTGTTGTACTAATGTTTCAAAAGAAATGTAATTTTACAGAGTGACTTGTCTGGGAATAGAATGAGATGGAACATCTGTCCTTGTGAACTGTTGGAATTGCTTGGCTGAAGCAAATGCAAGATGAAAAAAATGGAGATAAAAAGACAGTTAAAAAAAAAAAAGGACTTGTTAATCTTTTCTCTAAAACACATACTAAACTTTTCAAGTTCAATTTACTCATACTATTCCCTGCTATTTTATACCACTACATCTTCCCACATAACAACTGAGTTAAAAAAAGGAAAAAAGTAAAACTGGTTTCATTACTGAGATAGCAGCATATGCTAGGACAATTGAAAATGTCTGATGTATTTTCTGATCATAAAATAGAGTTTTATTTTTTAAAATGATGTGAAGGAAAACATTTAATGTTCTAGACTCCTGTATCATATTGTCAGCATCTCAGCTAATTATTACAATGAACCATATTTTGTTCTAAGCTAGTGTTCTAGAAAGCATATGGGAATAAACAACCATCAAGATTTCCATACTAGAAAGCACTCTAAGACCAGTAAAAGGTAACATTGTCTTTTCTAAATGTTTTCGGCAGACAGTAATCTATTTTTGTGGTGTTCTGTAAACCCTATTATCAGGGCTGCAGATTCCTACACATGACCAGTCTTCAGTAGTGAACAAAAATGGCATCTAAATCCCAAGTGACACTCTTAAGTACTTGGCAGCAGAAGGGCTCTTCTGAGGAAGATTAAGTTAATGGAAGCATTTGGGTAACATCTGCATGACTCTTTGTCCTGGTACGGCCAACTCACACTGCCGCAACACGTGATGGAGGATTTCTTCGATTATCACTTAAGAACAAAACTGGCTGAAGTTCCTCTCCAGGCATTCATCAGGCTGTAATGTATGTGTGAGAGCATATAGGCAGTGTAAATAGGCACAGTTGCAAAGGCCAGCCCGTACGGACTTTGAGAAGACTTAATAAAAGTCAGATTACTTGTTTAATGAAAAGTAAAAGAATTGGGGGAGGATTTGTTGTTGTAGCTGCTGTTTATTTGTCTTATTTACAGCAAGACGTACTGTCTTTTTCAGTTGAGTGCTGCCGTGGGCACACAGAGCCTCGTTAATACAGGCGATTAATGCACTTGCCCTTCACCTTGGTTGACCCGGGTTTAAATCTGTTATTTTGTTACAAGTCAGCAGAGTTTATTGGCCTTTCTTTAGCCCCTAGCTGGTGCCTTTCCACCTTGTAAAACCACTTCACAATTTGGCATAAGTGCCATTTTCTGGTGTGAAAAGACCCGAGACTGCAGCAGCAGGGAAGAGGCAGGTCCTGGCTGAGGGATGTCTGCGAAGGCAAGTGGGGAACCTCATCCAAGGACTGATGAGGTTGGACTGGTCTTGCTTGGCTTTGCAGACTTCATTTGGCATAAGGGAGATCCTTGCTTATCTGCATAACACAGCGTCGGTTTCTGTGCCTAGGTTGGAGAGAAGCTACCTGGTTTCATGTTCTGTAGGACTAATATTAAAAAAAGAAAGATGAAGGGGAATGCAAAACAATTATACTGGTATTGAACAGCACAAAGTTCGTATTGAAGTCTTTGAAGGCTTTTTCTTCTCTACTGGTTATTCCCTTTTTCAAGCCTCTTTTCCTGCAAAGTCCAACACTGGCATCATCAAGAGGTGATTTTCATCAACAGCTACAGGGGAAACCTACAGACCAACACCTCCATGGTCGTGCCACTTTATTTCAAGATCTGACTTATTGGAAAATTATCTTGACTAGCTAGTCCAAGATTTGGGATAAAAGGTGCAAAAATTACTGCAAGTTTAAATAAGATCCATCCTGAGAAAAGGAAAGAAGCTCAGAAATATTTTTTTTTCCCATTAAAAAGGAGTGTTTTAGAAGAAATTGACGTTTTCCTGAAGAAAGCCTTGGAAAATTAATTTGAAATTTGTTTCTGTGAACAGAACACTCAGCATTTTGGGCAGTTACACAGAAAAATAAATGTTGAAAAACATAAACCAGCCTAAAAAAGAAAAAACAGTTTCAGAATTTCACAGGAAAGAAACAAACATCAAGGCAAAAAGCTTGCTGTGGCCAAACTCTGCTGTCAAGTTACCATTCAGGTTTGAGCATCACAGAAGTGAAATTCAGATCTATCTGCCAAAATTTACTGTCCCTTTCCTTAGTTTCAAATTCTAACATTACCATAAGAGAAGTCAACTAGTTGTTAATAATTTCCAGAACCTTATTTCCAGAAAGTATTTGCTTTCTCCATGATATGTATTCCTAGAATTTCTTCAGATTTTGTTTAGGTAAAAGAGTTTTTCACTGCAATTACTTTTTCTTTAATTTCTTTCAAAGGAAAGGCACTGGCAGGCAAAAATTGCTTTTGCCTGCAGATTTCATCTTTGAATGATGTTCTGTGATTTAGGATGTGGTAGACATCTACTGTTGAACAGCACACTCGTTTCAGATGTTCTTTCCTTTTTATTGCTGGTTACTAATATTTTTTTTTATTTTTTATTTTTTATTTTTTTTTTAAGGTTGTTTTATAATGCTGTTGCCCCAGCAGAGCCATTTGGAAAGAGACAGTGAGAACCTGCTTCAGGACACTGTCAGCCAGCTTAAAGTAAAGAGCTTTCGTTGGGTTAAATTAACCTGCTAGCCTTTGTAATAGGAATGAAGAGGAGCTTTGTGGTGGGGGCAGCTTCCTCTTTCATAGGGATGGTAGCAATGAGCTGAAGTGAAGACCTTGTAACAGCAGGTTCTTCAATGAGCAATTGACCACTGCTTGTAAAGTTTTTCAGTGTTTTTCCCTAGAAGTTGCTCCGAGTAATGACGCTGTTTAATGTGTCATCAAATTGCAGTGCTTCTCTGGGTGGTAGGGCTCTAGATACATCACATGGCCATGAGTTTTCCAATTAATGTGCAGAGAATTAAGGAGTTTACATTTCTTGAGAATGAACAGATGAATATATGAGTCTTCTTCTGAACTGGTTTAGTAAAAACAAAAAACAAAACAACCCACCCAAACTGTATTAATAGCAGATTTTACTTTGTAAACTTACGAAACTTTTGATCCCACTGACCTACCCATTTCAGCAACTGGACAGAAAGACAAGAAAATTCTGTTCTTAAACCAGAGCCTGTTCATTACATTCACAGCAGTGTCAACATGGAAGCAAAGCATCTACCTGAGAAAGTGAGGTGAGGAGGGAGGCGTGAGAATCGGTGGGACTAGTTGTGAAGCCAGGCCCGCTCTCACTCACAGTCCCAGTCTCAGCCCCAGCTCATAATCTGCACTTCTATGGAGTGAAGTTTAAAATCTCAACCGAGTTTCTAGGCCTTTAGTTTGGTGCATGAAATGTAATAATTTATAACCCCCGACACCAGTGATCTGCAATACTGTGTGTTGGCATTGGCCTGAAAACCTTGCAGATGAGCTTAAATGGTTGTTGCTATATAAAAATGCTGAGGCCCTGCCATGGACTAAAGGATGTTCATTTCAAAAACAACACCAACTTTGTTAAGCTGTCAAAAACTGCTCTAAAACCGGTGCATTTTTTGTTTCTGATGGAATATGTTCCTTGGGCCAGATCGTCAGATGGTACTTACAGTTGTTGAAGTCAAGCAAGCGATGTTTGCGACAGCCGAAGCTTTGGGTGCCTAGGGGTGGATATTTGTGTTGTATGTGTCTTGGATATTTATTGTAGGGCTGGATTGCATGCAGGGGATCTGATGGTGGTGTGCCAAGAGGAGAAAGAAAGAAAATTCTCTTTCCACAGAATGCTGTCAAAATCCTGCTTTTGTACTTTGAATCACTGGGGCTTGAGCTATTAGGCTTGCAATTGTTTAAAGATGTCATAAATATTTCTGATATTCTGTTAAATGCAGTCTGCTTTGATTACCAAACCTTGCTTGAGTATTGCCCTCAGGGGGGTAATGATAATACTGATTTACCTACGTATAGTGTGTAGTATATCAGTGTTATCAGGCGTGACTTTATTTTAGTAGAAACTTTACAATACAAATCTAATCTGATAGTTTTATATGGTCTCTGGCTCTGGATGTTGGAAATAGATTGTAGCTTGTGTTGTAATGGTTTTGTTTAATACAGCACATGGCTTTTCAAAAGCACTTGAGGGCTAACCTTTACTCAAGGTTTTGTTCTTACCCACAAATGGCCATTTTAATGATGACTTGCAAGAAACTGTTTGAAATGTTTCAGAAACCTGCTACCATAACTTTGATATTCTTGTTTGAAGGTCATCCTTTTAGAGGCAGGGAGCCGTGTCATACTGTCTGAAGGATCCTGAAAACTTGCTGTTGAACAGGATTTGTAGTGGCTTAGGAACAGAAAATATCTTCTCTTACCTGCTGCCTGCTGAGAAGTGACCCTGCTGTAACTCCTTTCTTGCTGCTACTCTTAAAATACCCTCAAGGGAGGGGAAACCTTTGCTAGAAGCCCTTCAGCAAAGAGTGGATCCACAGGGGATGCAGTTGCATGGTGCGGTCTGGGGCCCAGTTTAACTTCATCTTTCCAGCAGTCCCAGAACTCTTCAAAAATGTGGGTGGAGATCCATTACACATGCTTACTATGGTTACTCGCCATGAAAAACAGTATGAACGGCCAACACAGACTCCAGGTGGTGGATCAGCATTAATCATAATAAACCCAGGGGCAGAGGATTGGCAAGATATCACGAGAAATGGTTGTACATCCATTGCCTTGAACTCCACGACCTCCCACAGGGGACAGGGATATGAGGGTAAGTGGCAGTGCCTCCATCTTCTCCTTCCAGATATCATAAACCATGATTTGCTGTATGCCTGTGTCCTTTTGTCTGCAGAAAAAAGGTGCATGACATAACCCTCTGGTAGCAATTTTGGTTTTTTGAAAGCTTTCAGAAAAAAATAATAAAGATAGCAGCCTGTCCTTCAAATTCAGTTGGGTTTAACTAGAACAGCTTTTAGGGAGATTGCATGCTTGTCAGCCTAAAAGACTATCTAGGTGATGAGCCAGAAAGATGCATCTTTTCTCCTCTTTGCTCTCTTCCTCACTGATCTGTTGCATGTATTTCTGCTCATCTGAACCAGAAAGGGAAACTGTGGACATGGAAGAGAAGCAGGATTGTTCAACATGTTTGCAGCGTGCTCACAACAGGCCTGTTGTGTGAGACACTAGTGGTGAACCAACTAGCAAGAGAAGAAGTTTGGGCTTGTGGTTGGTCTTGTGGCCGAGCTCTCTGGCTGCTGGAGCAGCTGCAGGGGCAGCTGGGGCCGAGTTGGCTGTGAGAAGATGGGGAAGTAGATGGGCTCTGGCCAGTGCCCATCCCTCCCCCTTCCCTCAAAGCAGAGTTGTGCAGGGAGCTCTCTTGCTCAGAGGATGTTAGGACACAAGTGGTGCCTCCACTGAACCACAGAGAGGAACAGCTACCAGGGTTGCTGAAATAGGGACTGTTAGATGCTGTGAGAGCTAGCTGCACTTCTGGAGGATTTTCTGCACCCCATCCTCTTTCGCTGGAGCTCTGGCTCTCTCCTGTTTGCATCTTCCCACTCCCCGCAGTCCTTTCACTTCGTGTTTGCACCATGTCCTCTCTGTTTTGCACTAAAGTCTCCTGGCCTATTTCTCCTTATGTCCCTTGTTTCTTTTAGTTCCAACCCCCCATACTTTATCTAAGCCCTGTTAAAAGAGAAAAACACGACTGGACCTCCTCTGAAGCTGTTGCTATCACACAATTTGCTGGTTGTGTTACTGCCTTTCCTCCAACGTTCTTTGTTTTGGCTGTGAGAGCTCCAGGCAGGGCCTGGCTGCAGATCTGTGTGTACAGAGCCTAGCGAGACCGAAGGCACTCCATTCTCAGTAGTCCTTAGGCACTGATGTTGTAAGCAGAATTAATAGTAATTTCAGTGGATGCAATTGCCAATGTGGCCACAGACTTACAATGCAGCTGTGGGAAAGTAAGTCTCCTGGTGTCTCTGATCACTATCTGTAAAATAATACTTTCCTTCTAGCCTTTAAATAAGAATGCGTGGTTAAAACTAAATTGGATTTAAAAATTATTTTCACCATTAATAATCTTCTGTGTGATTAGCAGGACAAGTTAGGTACGCAGTTGTTTTTAATTGGTACATATTAGTCTTACCTGTCTGTTTCTCAGATGTTACATGATTCTGTGGTTTAATGTACTGATTTGTAGCTCATGCATCCATGTGTGTACACCAATACACATTTCAGCAACACATTTCCCTTTCTGCTCTTCCTTTGGAGATCCCACTGGAAACTTGCAAGAATTGGGCAACTGGGAAAAGACTGTTGCAAGTTTTATATCCTCCCACCAACTTGGCATCTTTTGTACCTGCTCCTGGGGAATGAATAACAGTGGAGACACATGTATATATGCATATTCACATAACTGGCACATATGTAGATTAGCAATAAGGCAATGGTCAGAGCTTACTGCTCTTGCATGAGCCCACTTTACAGTGGTACAGAGTGCAGGGTATGCTATAATCTTACATATCTCAAGGAAATATAGTATGTCTTATTGGTTATGGATCACAAATATGTTTTGAGATCCTTTGATTAAAATCAGTACTGAAATATAAAGCATTGCAACAGAACCATGCTAATATGCATGGTTGACTGGGAGACCCTTTGTGGCTGCATTAAGATTGTGATTTTGTAAGTTAACTAACCCAGCACAGCAAAGTTCATGCATCACAAATTGCAATTATTCAGTGTATTTTGACAACTGTATATCTATTTTAGTTGTTTACAATGCTTAATGCCTTCCTAGTTGTTCAATAGAATCTCTTTTATGAAAATCAATCAAATCTTACTCATACAGGCTGAAAGGGGTCAGGCATATGGGGATGTTGGGCAGAGACAAAGGTAGGGGTCCCTTTCTTCTCTCACCTGCACGCTGTCTCCTTGCCACTACTAACTCAGCCTACTGTGTCTTCTCAGAAGTGCCTGAAAAGGCCCTGAAACCAGCACTGTGACGATTAGGGACTAGTTAAGAGAGAGGCATTTTGTACGTACTGTGTGGTGTGCAGACAAATGTGACTCGTACTGTGCTGCTGTTATTTGCTTGATAGTGGCCAAATAATAGATGAAAAGATGTTTTCTCTATAAAGCAGGGTTTACAAGTTTGGAAATAAAGCCAACGTAATGTAAAAGCAAAGATCTTTGGTGTTTGACAGGAGGTAAACTTGCTCAAATGAGACAGATAAGGTTTCAGATGACACAGGTTTCAAATATCAAATTGTTTGTCATACAGGTGTTAGTATCGAAAACACTTGCTGCTAAGTACAAAAAACACCTCACAACCTAGCAACCCAGTGAATAAGCAAGTCTCCTAAATGCTGTGATATGACTCTGTCTCATATAGTTCCCCTTTCTTGGCCTGATGGATCTGAAATTCTCACTCTCAAGATTATCAGGAAACCATCTGGATTTCCTTTGAGCTCAGCACATTATATCCTTGTTTCTGCCCAGCAGTGCAGCATCTCCCCAGTCCCACTCACCAAAACTTCTGGCAGTCCTGCATTTCATATCTCTTGCCATTCCAGGCATATATGCTTTGCGCATGTGCCAAAGCCAACAGTTTTTGCTGTTTCTATCATGCTGGTGGTTGAGCCTATTTTCTCACTGCTTAACATTTCACTGGCATTGGACACTGAGGGCTTTGCCATGCAGTGTGCATCTCCTAGCATGGAGCAGGTAGCACAGTCTGCTTAACATCTCATTGCTCACACTGGATGGATGTCTCTTTTTTTTTGGAAGGGAATTCCCACCCCCTTCTGCTTTGACCGAGGGTCTGTGCCATTACGCTTCTCCTCCTTCCACCCACAGGGAAGTCGGCACTTCCCTCGCCTTCAGGCTCAGCTGAAGGCCTGACAGCCTTTACCTTGTCCTGAAGTCTGGTCATCTTAACTAAAACCAAAGTTTGTCCACAACCAACGTAAGTGTAAAATAGAATATAAAGCATGCCCATGCTAATCATTTCAATCTGTGTGAGTGCACCTCTTCTTCCAATGGACCCTCTAACAGGCTGTCTCAGATGGTCTGTGGCTGCCAAATCTCCCCCGTAATCACCAGAAGACTTGAGAGAGATCTGTAAAACCAGGAACAATTCTAAGCGAGGTATTTGAGTATGAGTGTGCATGTGATAGACCTCAGGCATGCTCTGCACCCTGAGCCACAGCCTCTTCTGGGGGCCTGAAGTAGACACAAATGTTTTATGTAGCTCTGCTTTAGCATCCTAGAGGAACCTGCTGGCAGTCTCACCTTCTTTCTTGCTAGTACCGCTGTTTATATTTTGGGGTGTATGAAGGGGAACAGCTGGTATCTTGTTTTACTGTAGTGTGAGGAAAATCTATTTAAGTGTCTGAGGAAGGAACTGCTGGTTGCAGGTGTTCACGAGAGCTGTGTTCCTCTTTGCCCCTGTGCTCCTGGAGGGGAATTCAGCAAAAAGGACCTGCGTGTGGAGTACGGTCCCTGACTTCCCCAAAGCTATATAAACACAACAGAAACATAGGCAGACACTGGCGTAAAACGAAAAGAGGTTTAGATGATATGATCTGCTTATGTATATTAACCTGTGAAACTTTTACCCTTTTTTTTTTTCACACACAGTTAGTGCTGGTTGTCCTACGTTCACACATAAGGATGCTTTCCATTCCTAACCTTATCCTAAAACTTTCAAGACGATGAGCAGAAAATAACAATAGGCGAATAATGAATGAATAACAGAGAGTAGTCCAGCCTGCTTATCAGTAATAGTCTGCTGGCATCTCGCAGGCTGTAATTTCCCCACTTAAGCCCTGACCTGGTAGAACCCTTGAACACATTTAAAAGTGTATGAATAATTTCACTAAAAATATTTTTGGTTGCTTTCTTAAAATTAAACATGTCAGGCATTGCTCTTTCACATACTCACAGAAACGCTTTATCTCTGGTGAAACGTGTCACCTCCTTTCTTGAGCTGAATGTTTCATTCCTCTCACTTGACGATCTAATACCACAGTGAATTAAATGTATTGATGAATCAGAACTGGAATCTACAGTGAATATGATTGCTTAAAAATAATTCTACCAGACGTAGTTTAGAGATGTCATTTTCTGTGGGCACATATGCTCTATGTATGGGTATATAAAACAGCGTGTGGGAGTGCAATGCTATTTAACTCATAAATGGAGAGAAAAATTTTATTGGTTACAGCAAATATTTGTTCAAGGAAAAGGAGAGGAGATGAGAACAATCCATATGAAAAGAAAGCGTGTTAGTACCCAGAACACTGAAAATATTGTTCAAGGACAGTTTATCCTTGTGGAAAATATGACCCCCTGTAAAGCTGCTGAGTCTGTTTGCAGATCATTTCAAAATAGAGTCCTTGCATTTGCCATTTTAGTTTGTTTTGGCTGTTGGTGTCCAAACTACATTCCTAGCAAATTGCATGAAGTGCTTATTCCATTATTTCTATTGTTATGTTTCTCAATAGAATGTGGTTATCTTGAGCTAGTGTCATGCTTTAGTACATTAGCACTAAAACGCACTGATGCTCTTGCAAAGAGAGTGTAGGGCGGCTGACATTGAGCTGGTACCTTGTCCCTTGTCCCTGGAGATTCCTAAGCCAGAGGTTGCTTTCAGCTTAAAGTGAAGAAAGAATATGCACATTTCCTCATAAGCTGGTCTACTCTTGTGAAACCATGACCTGTGCCAGTTCATATACATTCTGCTCAAACTCTGTCCAGGTGTCGGGATTTGCTTGACTGGTCCTAACTGGTTTTTGGATGAGAGGTGTTTTAATCTGCTCTGAATTTATATTTTGCATGGCTTCAGTTTTCACATAATGAGCCAGCTTTATCTGTTATGTGCACAGTTCTGCTTTCTTCACGTCCCAGTTCATAATTTTGTTACATGCCTTTTGTCCATAGAAAATAAAGGAATCGGGGAACTGAAATTGAATTAGAGTCAAAACGTGCTTGAGTTTCCTGTTTTTCTTGTATTAAAATACTTTTCCTATTGAGACCCAACATGCGGCAGTTTCCTAACCACAACCGCGGGGACTGCGAGAACACCCTGAGTTTCTCGTGCAGCACAGCGAAAGGGGCAGATTTGGGAATGGGCTGGGGCTGGGCTGGGCAGGGCAGCACAGGGATGACACTGTCCCACTGCACTGGCAGCTGCCCTGCTGCTGCTGGACAAGCGAGTTATTTTTGTTCCTGGACACTAGCAACGACTAGTTTTGTGGCTCACCCCTTGTCCAAGTCAGATATCATCTCTCTCTTGCATCCTTCTTCCCTGCTTTTTCCCCGGCCCATTCTTTTCTCTCATCTTGTCTTTTTTTCTATCCTACCCCACACCTCCTGCTTTCACTCTGCCCTTGTTTTTCTCCTTTAGTCAAACAGATCTACTGAAATATAAAGCCTGACCTCTACTAAAGAAGGGGGAGGATGTCCTTTTTCTTTTTAAATTATGCACCTGCTTAGATGTTTTCACCACGTAATTGCTGTAGTCACTATTGGGAGCACAGATAGCTCCTCTAATACAACCACTAAAAGCCTTTTGATTTAAAATGATGTCTTCAGTTTTATGGCCTTTCTCTGCTTCTGGTAGTATCTTTCTGCAAAAACTAAACAGAGAGACAAAAGAAAACAATGCAAGACCTGCCTCCAGCAATATTTCCACAGCCCTATTACTTGGAGAACGGCTCACATTGAGGTCACTGCTAGGAGAGCTCATCACCGAGTGCAAAATACATTCAAAAGTTACTTTATTAGAAGATTAACAGCTCTATCATGACAACCAGCAGCATTCCCAGGCTTCTGGGAATCAGTTCTGATGCATTCCGACCTGGGATGTCCTTCTGTTACTTTTTTCTTTTCTGTGGAAGCAGAAGTACTCATAAATTTGACCATGGTACTTGGAGATGAGATATAGATGCGCCTGAATACAGTCCTTACGAATCCAGCCACTCTCCCTCCTTTGTCCCAAGAAGGAGATACACTCTCTCCGAGTCTTACATCCCTTAGCAAATTAAGGGAAGTTTTAGATATCTTGCTGGTTTTTTTTTGGATTAAGTGGTGCTATTTAGGGAGTAAAGTTCTCCTCAGTGTGAATGGGAGGAGTGGAATTTGTCCATCTCAAGAAAAAAGGTAATTTCACAAAAGATAAAGAAGCATTTTTATGCATATGTAGGAGAAGAAGGCTTGTTACACTATCTGAATTTTGGATACCTCCCAGTTTAAAGGAGCTGTGATTTCTGCATTGATTAAAAAACCCTATTCTTCGTGGTAAACAGAGGGGAAAAAAACACTGCAAACATGATTATCTTAAACTGCAATGATTTTATTTGTATCGACAAAATATTCAATAGAGAATAATTTAATAGAGATTAATTGGATCTTTAATTTAGGCACTAATTTGATGATCTACCCAACAATGAAATAAAGGCTGTTGATTATTTATCCATTATCTCATATAGAAGACAAGCACAGTGTTATTGAAGTGATTTGCATACTTTCTGGAGTCAAATATTAATACACACATGCCTTTCTTGAGCTCCAGCCTATCGTTAAAGCTCTGTGATCTTCTTTTTCCACTAATATTTTGGTCTAAGATTTACTGCATAGTAAGATAAAACTTTATTATACAATTAGGCAAAACATCATTGCTGTGTTGAATAATCATTTTCTGAAGACAATGAATGCAACCTTTAATTAATATTTCATCTATGGCCAGGTTTATTCCCTTGAATAAGCCCTAATAATATTACTGTCTTCCAGCTTTTTTAGAAATGCAGTCTTGAGTCTGTTTGCTTGTTTTCAGTTGTGTCTAAAATTAACTGGTTTAGTTACAAACCAAGGAGGAGTGTAATCTTCTAATGGCATTTGGAAGTGGGCCCTGCAACTGGGTATTTTAATGCTCTCTCTCCCCTTATTATTGTTGCACCATGTTTTCCTTATTAACTTTTGATATGGGCTATCGCTTTCCTCCTTAAAAACCTCAGGATCACAGTTCAGTTTGAAGGCTGCGCATGTCAATTGGACCTGTTGTTATCGGGGCCTTTTCTACCAGCACTGTTTTTCCCCTGCTGTCAAATCTTCCCCCACCTATTCATTCCTCCTGCTTAAGGCCTATTTGACACTGTTGTAATGACCCCCCTTGGGAGATGTACAATTGGATTTTAAGTTCCTGCATGGCTCTTGCTTTATAATGTTTGCTCCTGAGTCAGCACTATATGCATGGCTGACTGGAATAGAGTGAAAATTTGAATAATTTCTATTCTCTTCCCTGAGTTGTACTGCTGTTTGGTTGCAGAGGAGAAAAGCACCATAAAATGCTTTAGGAATCTCATACTCTCACATACAATTACATTGTAATATTCTGGATGTCTAATTTTTCCGTATATCTTGGTAGCACCTAACCATTTTTGCTAGACAAAACCTGAGTTTCACCAGAGTTTTATAGTTAAATACAATGAATGGTGGATTTTTTTATTACGTAGCAGCACTCCTGACGGACAGTACAGGCTCTGCTCCAAGTTGCATTTGGTCATAAAATATGTGCCAGCGTGAGGCTAAACTTGTATGCTGGTAGAACAATGATCTCATAGCTAGACGCTGGGTTAAATTAGCAGTGGTCAAATTTACATTTTAGAGCAGGGATGAATTCTTGTCCCCTGTGTCCTAAGAAAGGGAAGGTTATTTTTGGGAATCTCTGGATTCCATAAATGCTTCTGAAGTTCAGAATCAACTGTTCACTTTCCTATAAATGAGTGTGGGGGTTAATGTTTCTTCTGCTTCAGCCAGCCACCATGAGTTCAGCTCTACCATCTGAACCACGAGCAGGCTTGTATCCTTACATCATGTGTTGATGATTCTCATTCTGCTGTATACTTTGGCAGGGGGTGATGCAATCTATCAGAAACTCTAAGCAATTATTTTCTTTTGGGCTGCATACCCTTGATAATCCAGGTAGCAATTACCCAATCTGAATATTTGGCAAGTAGTTTGTATTCCCCATGGAGAAAGCATATGCAAGGCTGGCTCTGGCCTGATTAACTTACTTAGTTGCCCGACTTTACCAAGCGGTACTGAACACCTAAGGGGAACTAGCATGTTCCCGGGTACCTCTGTCTTGAACAACATCAGTAAAAACTAATCATCCCTTCTGGATTTGGTGTTCCCTTTCATCTTGGGCTGGCCGCATCCCAGGTGGGTGCAGCTTCTGGCAACGTGCCCTACAACATAGGTGTTAGTCCCAGAGCAAAAGTAGAGGGCTGCCAGATGTCCAGTGTCACCTGCCTAAGGAAATTTTCCTTCCAAATCTCCAAGTGGATTGTTTCACCAGGTGACTGCGGCTGTTGTCGCGGTCTGCTGATGTGACCATGAGACAAAATGCACTGTTTGCTTCTGTGTTCAAGGGAAGTGGAATTTAACTTGCTCAGTTGTATTTTGCAGCTGCAAAGAAGGAAAAAAAATAGAAGTAAGAGTACAGTACAGGCCAGCAAGTGTCTTATTTCCTGCATTCTGGCAGCACTCTTAGGGAGAAGGGACACAGCACCCTGGGTTACTATGGGCCAAATCCTCAAGAGTTCAAGAGCTGCACTCGGGATTGGAAAGAGAGCTAAAGTATTAAGACCGTTTTAATCCCTCGGTGACAAAGAGCCTTTAATACAGAAGGCCGTTCAGCTCATAACAATTCACATTCATTTCATGGTGTTCCCTTTTCCTGCTTCTCAGAGGTGGCTATAGATGGACTTAGAATTTTGTAAATGTTTTCCAGCTTTTTTGGACAAGCTTATCTCGCACTTCCTTTTGGGCTGGCAGACTTAAGTGAGATAGAAACATTAATGGAGAACTAACTTCCTGCAGCATCACCTTCTCTTTCAGGGCTCCAAACATTTCTCACAAACATATATGTGATGTCACTAATATGAAATATGAAAGGGCCTGGGATGCTTGAGTATGCCCCTTTTCTCAGCCAACTGCATCTGTCTGATGTGTCCCGGAGCAGGACCGGTTGCTCTTGACTAACTGAAAGAGATTGCTTATATTTTTTAGAGCTGATTTGTCAAGGGTGGCCCTTGACAAGACTTGAACTCATTCTTCCTGATCCTAGTGGGGTGGTGTCACTGCTCATCTCTAGCCAATAAACCCGGTAGTCAGAGGCACAGCAGAGGCACAAGGAAGTTCTTTTAATCTTCATGCAACTTCATGGGTGAGGTCAAGTTCTTATCCTATGATTCACCAACAGATTTTGTCGGGATGAAGGGGTGAATATCAGTTCCCTCATGCTTCTTTGTCAGTTCCCACATATCAGCATTCCTCCCCATTATGGCATAAGGAAAATGGATGTGACTCACACTTCACAGGTTTCAGGTAGAGCAGAAATCAGAACATGAGAGAAGATGAAAGTTATGAGAGCGTTATAAGTGATGGGTCACTTTTCTCCTTAGGTTATCTGCTAAAATCCCGCAGATTTTTCCAGAAAGAGCAGAAAAGAAAAACACAAAAAGGAGGAGAGCAGTGAGGAAAGGAAAAGGTGCTCCCATTTTTTGTGGTGTTGCTCCACAGAGCTCAGCTGCCAGGTTAGTAAGATCTGCAGGGCGATTGTGCTTAGTCCTGGTGGTTGACTGGGTGCCACTGCGTTCCTTGCAGCGGGACTCAGGCCAATGGCATTACACCATCAACTCTGAGGGATCACCAGCAGCACAGATTGCCAACAGGAGAGGAAAACACAACAGAGGTTTTGCTAACTAGGAAGGATAAGCTTTAGTGACAGCCCAGCTGTTCTGTCCACCACTATGTCCATCCCTCAAAAAGGAAAATGTCAGCATGCCTGGCTGCAATCTTTTCAGCCTGTAGCAGACTGATTGCTGTCAAATGTAGTAGAATGTAAATATTTGGTGGGGCTTATGGTTTTGTAGTGTTGGGTTTGTTTTTTTTTAAACTATGAATTCCCTCAGTTCCTTTCTTCCTTCTCTTTAGCAACAGGCTGTGGGTCATTAGTATCAATAACACAGATCTCTCTCATGCCACACCTAAACTAAATTGTCAATAGGTGTTGTAGAAGATTCACATATCATTCCAACAACTGTAATATCTGTTGGGAAATGCAAAAACACCAGGTGCATAGCTGCTGGTTAGAGTTTCCATTTACTTTACCTGGGGCTTTTCTATAACATGCAGCAACGTACGTCACATGCAGAAAAAAAGTAGGTGGAAGGTTCTTTCCAAACCACATTGACCGAAAGAATGTACGTGTCAGGTAAGCTGTATGCTGACGTGCTCATGAGCTCTGCAGTGGAAAGGGTTACCTTGTCAAGGAACTCTTCCTGGTGCAGGTGTGCATCCTAGTAGATTCATTCAGAGACTGAGAGATGAGAATGAGCCCTCCCCTCATCTGACAAGTACAAACAGCATTTTATCCATTTGTCTCCTAGGACATTTGCTAGCTGTCTCGTTAATCTTTTACTCAGTCAGACATATGTATTGATGGAAAAACAAACCATAGACCACAGACCCCCTGCCTTGCATTCCTCAACTCCTCAGCATAACACTCACCATGCAACTGTGCAGACAGCACCGGTATTTCAATGGGTTTGTAGCTGCATTTCCTCCTTGCACTTCTAAAGCACCTCTTCCACTGCTGTACTCATAAGCTCTTCTTCCTACTTAATATAAGTACTGTTGAGTAACCACCTACCCCCTTCAGTCCATCACATCCATCCCCTTCCTCATTTGCATTTTGCATATGTACGATGCCTCCTGTATCTCAGAAGTAAAGGTGGCCAGAGAAACTGCAACTGGAATTTCTTCCATTTAATACAAAGTCACAGGGTGCTCCATGCCCCTCTCACTGACCTTCTGGAGGCTTTATGAGCACCGTGAATTTTACTTGCTTCTAACAGACCAATATCAAGAGCAACAAAAATTGAGGGCCCAATCCTCAGCTGGGTGAATTGCTTTTAACTTTATTGCCATTAAGAGGGAATAAGAAACTTGTGAGCCAGAGCCGGTAGCAAAGTGTAGAAAGGGAAGTAATTTCAGGAACAGAAATATCTGTAAAGGTTAATCTCCAGTTATCTTGCCTCTGACTTCATCATCATCTGGTCGCAACAGACTTTGTGCGCTAAACAGAGCCAGGTTAGCTCAGCACTTTAAATAAAAGAGCCTGGAGGTGTTGTCTTGGTGGTGTTAAATAGTGATCTTCTATCTTACCCAAGCAAGCAGATTCTCTTGCATCTTGCATCACTGCATTATCTGAGCCTTTCTTGCAGGTCTGCCTTCAAGCCTGCTGGGCTGATTGGTTGGGATTATTGCCTGAGGATTTTCCAACACTAATTTTATTTTAATAGTATTTATTTTCTCCAACAAAGCTTTGCTTGCTTACATGCTGCATCTCATTTTAAATGAGGTCAGAATTTCTTTAAATAGTAATTATTTGAAAGGGAAGAATGCCCTCCAAGTCCTGTAAGAATATTGTTTATAAATATTTGTGCTTTGTATCTCTGTAAATGAAAATTACCAAAGCAGAACAAGGATTTATTTTCAGTTCTCTTTAATCTCAAACTTATGCTTTGTACTATATGACATGGGACTGACCTATGTGGGATTGGATCCAGCCTGGATTCATATCTCACTCAAATCCACATTTGTACGTTGTTCAGGGTGTTTGGTCAGAAGTTTTAGCCTGTCTGTTTCAAATAATACATGCTTCTAGTGCTCAGTCTCTGCAAAATCCCCAGGGTCTCTAATAGGCTTTGTAAGCACTTCTTCAGGTGAGAATGTATTCTTCAATATGAATTTAGGTTTGATATAGTGATACGTCCCTCTCCCTCTCCCTCTTCCTCTACTTTTTTTTTTTTGTCTTTTTTTTTTTTTTTTCCAGGTTCCCTATGCAAAAAAATCCTCAAAAACCTTTGTGCAGTGCCTAGTACAAGGAGGTTCGGATCCTAGCTTGTTCTGTACTGCAAATCACCACTTACAAGTTAAAATGGGAAATAAATTGGTCAGACTACTGACACCTTCCCAGGAGGTATTTAATGGTTTGTAGTAACTAGTTCAGTTGATACCCCAGGAAAGAGAAGCCCCCTTTTCTGGAAGCCAGTGTTGGTGCTAATAGTGTGACCTTTGCAGCATTACTTTGCCAGATCCTTCTAGCAGGGTTCTGTAACTCAGTTGTCAGGCCTTAGTCTTGCTATGGAGGTTGGTCAGAAAGCTGCAGCCTGCTGTGGTGGTAGAAAAAGCAGGAAACAGCCTTTGTGATGTGCATTTTGCAAACAAACAGTTAAATAACAGAAGCTGCTATTATTATGGATTTTAGTCTGCAATAATCTGGGCCAGATTTGAGTTTGTAAACCCATCATGAAAAGTGCATCCGTTCATCTCTAACCCTGGGTTCACTGAAGACAGTGAAGTTCAACATGTAGGTTAAAGTGAAAATAACATTCAATATTGGTTTTTGTACAGACAAATTTTTGTCTGGAAAGCAGTAAAGCTAAAGAGGAGGTTGAAAAGCTATTGAAAGTGCTGCAGCAACTCACTCTAAACTTGTGAATCCCTGGCAGAGAGGTTACATCCAATAGTTGTTACTTCTCTTATTGCTGATAAATTCTTTGAGGAACAACATCATCATTTTGTTCTGAATTCTGTCCATGCTTGATCTGTGGCCATGTCTCCTAGGCTCAAAGATGATACAGATGGATTCTCTCCACCTCTGCGAGTGACCTGTGAAGGCCAGATCTGGCTGCTGCTCCTTCAGTGAGCCACGGGAGCAACCCCTGTGCCGTGTTTTCCATTACTGTCCTTATAGAGGTACTGGGATTAGAATGAGAAGAAACACCAGTGTGTCTGCCAGCCTGTCCTGCCTGGTCGGCTTCATTGGTCTTCTTTTAATTTCATGCTGTAATTCATTCAGGGAGCAATAATGTGAAATTTAGCATCCTAGATGATTTCTCACCCTCTTACTAGGCCTCCAAGCCCTCTCCAGGGTCAGCATCCTTCAGATATCTGCAGCCTACCATGATCTCCTGCCTCCCCCTTCCCTTCCCCCAGCAACTTGCTGTCCTTTAGCCAGGTTATACATATTTTTTCAATCCTGGTTGTTCATGGTCTCTGAGCACAGGGCTTAGCAGAGAACTACTCTGCCAGCGCTGCGAGACACCCCAAAGGGAGTTTGGCCGTGGCTCTGCCTGTTCTCACACCTCCCTGCAGATGGAGGCCATGGATCTCGCTCCCCTCCTCGGCGCCCCTGCAGGCACTCTGCCCGCCTTTGGCCTCTGCTGTCAGAATGACTTTGGCAACTGCCACTGCTGGATTGCATCACTGTGCACGTCTCCCAGGTGGCTGCAGCTTTAAAACTTGCCTATCAGCCCGCCTATCTGGTATTAGCTTTGTACCTTGCCTGGCTATCTGGGGTATCGACTCCAGGGCTGCCTTTGCAGCTTTCATTGCAGTTTGGGCACAGCAGCGCTGGGATGTGGGTACTCCATCAGTGAACATAAATCCCGGAGTTGTTCTGGCTCAGACGGCATTTCTATGGTGTCGCGGGAAATGGTTCGGTGTGCGGGAGAGCAGTGGGGATGGGTGATGGGGGAAGGTGGGCGAGCCCAGCATCCGCCTGCATGCCTCAGCGGCCGCTCAAGGGCTAACTGGCACCATCAAGGAGACGCCCGGCTTCCCCTCCTGTGATTTATATTATATGGGGTTTATGGTGGGGTGTGGCCAACGAGGGTCGGTGGGAAGCAGGCACATACGGTGAGGTGGGATTAGCGAGGAGCAGACAGACGGCAGCGCCGGACCGGGCAGGGGAGCCCGCACGTGGGACGGCTGAGCCGCAGAGGCAGCTGGCACCGGAGCGCTGATAAGGAGGAGAAACAGATGGCCACGCAAGCCCTTACACACGCCTTCCTGGTAGGCTTGCTGGAGGCTGGTCCACATCCCTTATTCCCCAAACAAAAATAAATCTTTTCCCTTCCCTTGTTTGAAGAATTCATGTGGCTCATTAAAGTTTACTGCCATAAACATGCTCTTGCAGTCTTTGCCCGGGTACATCACTGCTGCTTGTGAATAACACAGGATCGGTCCCATTTGTGCCTCTGCCATGCTGTTATGACACTGTTACAGAGTCTTTGCCTTACTGCTGCAACTCTGCAATGTGAAAAGGGGGAAAATGTTCAAAGGAAGAAGAAATATTTACTATGTAAGATCCCTGGAAAATAATTCCAGAATTGGCCTTGGTACCAAGGTGAGCATGTAGCAACTTGTAGGTGCGCAGAAGTTAACATGACAGGCTGCTGAGCGAAACTCGTTGAAGAGGTGCTGTGTATTGCCGAGGTAAAAGCAGTGTGGTGTGATGTGGTAGTTGCTGTGGAAACCTTTTGACTCTAGGGCCAAGAGCCCAACACAGCGCGGAAGGTAAGGGGAGCCTCGGAAGCACCTAGGTACATAGGAGGCAAAGCTCCAGCGCTCGGCATCCTCTCTCTGCTACGGTTCATCGCTTGCAGGCTCGCCTTATGCAGCTCTGTCTATTCTCTGTTACTGCACAGCCACCACAGGGATGAGGTTTGGAAAAAGCACAGAATGTTTCTAGTAGTGCAGATGTTTTCAATGAATTCACCCTTCAGAACTGAAAGCGAAGGAGGCCTGGAAGGGGAAGAGTGTTTGTAGCGAAAAATATTTGGTTCATCCATATGTAGACCCAACATGAGCCTGGGGGACACTGAGTGTCCCCTGTGAAGTGACAAGTGCCCTCAGTCTTCAGCGAAGTTCTGCTGAAGGCAGTGGGTACGTCTGTGTGGCGGTGGCAGCAATGACTGCTTTTTGGCTCGGTAAATTAGCCTTTGTGGCTGCGCTCCGGCTCCTACAGTACACACGCTTCAGTATCTCTTTAGAGGCTTGTCTGATGAAAAGGGAAAAACATTCAGCATCTTGCCAGATCAGGGCCTGGATTTTGAAATATTTTTGTAGGTTAAAATGAGAATGCATATGCATGGACTTGTTTTCAGGCGAGCCGAGCACTTGTGGCTTGCAGAGTTGGGCGCAAGTTTTTAGATATTCTGAGTCTCCAGAAATCAGTCTTAGAACTTCCTCCCCTCCCCACAGCCCCGATACTATCCTTATCACCCTTGTTTCCATCTCCTCTGCTGTTGTATTGTATTTTAGCTATGAAACTGTACTATTTAAACCATTTATGATACCGTTTGCTTGAGAAATGGTATAAAATCTGCTCTGACTATCCAATTTAGGGGTCTACGCTGCTACTCAGTGTGAACCCCTCAGTGACTCCCATGTAAAATCAATCAACAACAGTGAAATCAAGCAGAAAGGCTGTGAATGTCACTCAAAATAAGGCCCTCTTTCCTCCACCATGGATGTAACTCAGCCAGTGACCTAGAATCTGGCTCATTTCACTCACTGCAAAGCCTTTGGGTGCAAATTTGCCCTCTAAAATCTACCAAAAGAAGCCCCACAACCTCATCCCCACAACTTATGCATTTTAGGAAACTGGAAAACTTGTGTGAAGGCCCTTTCCACTGAAGTATCTCAAATGCTAACTTAATTTTGCGTACCACCAATTGTAATCTTATGTGAATGGGCTTTCTAGTGTTACAATATTTCTGCAAATATTTAAAAAGGTGCCCTTGTGTACACAAAATATTGGGTATGGTTATAGGTCTGTCTATCTGTACTTTTGATGCCCTCCCTCCTTATCCCTACATCTGATTCCAAGAATGTCATACCTGGAAAGAATCATTTCAAATTAATTCAATTTGTTTCAAAGCAGCCTAAGTTTCATCCCTCACAAGGACCACTCAATCATATTACAGCTCCTGTGAAACTCTTAATGGGACACAAACCAAGTAAAAGTAGACTCAGGTGATCTCACATATTAAACATACTAATTAAATCTGACAGCAAAATGACTTTGTGAATTTCCTTTAATCCTGTTTTTAAATTAGACTGTATGTATTTTGGCTCCAGATTTCACGTGATCTATTTTCTATAAACTTCCTTTTAACCATGTCCTGTGGCCAATTCGCATCCAATTGTTTGAAAATCAGTCATAGGTGATAACTCTGGGTGATTAAATATGAAGTGTCTAACTGCTTTCAAATCCACCTGTTCCTTTGAAAAGCTTTGTGAATATCTCATTCGGGAGGTTCAAAGCTGTACCGATCTGTCTCTACTAAAACCCCAAATGGTATGGATCTCCGTGTTTTATGTGAAATTTTCCTAGAGGAAAACTAGCTTCAGGAAAATGGGGATGCTTGCTTCAAATCAGTAGTACTTTTCACACTGCCACTTTATAACCTTACAAAGGAGGGAATATGAGCTTATTTATAGAGTTTTGCAATAACATGCAGACTAACAAGGATAACAAGGGCCATACTGCCTAACGAGGGCTTCTTCTTGAAGTCTGCTTCTGCACAGTGTTTGTATTTAACCTACTCTGTAGAAAGCTGGGCTTGCAGTTCAAGGTCTGTGTTGTCAGCCAGAATGTTAGTGGTCAGTATCCACCTGAATAAATGATCATCTGTGATGGGTGCACTCCCCTGTTGTGCAGATTTTAACTTCACAAAGCCAAAGCTCCAGGTGGCATTCAGGATATATGATGGTACCCAAATGGACTCCTTTTTTAGGGAATGGGAGCAAATTCTGTATTATTTCTGGGACTTAGGATACTGGTGACACTTTGATCTCTCATGCTTTCAGGTCATGCTATGGTTTTTGCCTGTTTTAGTATGGTATCCTAACAATTTTAGTTCTCAGGTTGTCTGGAATGTTTTGTGGTCTGTGCTTTACTGTGAGATTTTATGTTTGTGTGTGTTATGGAGAAAATATTCAGAGGCCGTGCTGGGCAGAACATCTATTAATGTGATCTTGGAGGGACTACGCTTAGTGAGCTAGGTGGTTCTGCTCCTCTTCATTGTGTACTGCACTCTCCCGATTGCAGCAGTGACACGAGATATGCAATAAATAATAGATTCAATAGCAGCACTGCTTTCATATAATAGATACAACAGCAAAATTCCTTCCTGGAGCAGCTTTCCAGAGAATCCGAGCCAACCGTTTAGCTGGTGTAACCTGTTACAGCTCTGTCATATTACACAGGACTCCATCAGTCCATTTCAGCAGCAGATTTGGCCACCCTTGTTCCATCAGGAATTAGGGGATGGGAAATTTACCTGGACATACACAGAGACACACAGCACCTCACACCCAGAGTACATACCCGTACACACTCAGTAGAGCTCCTGTTTTGCTGGGATGACAATCTGGTCTGTCAGAGTCATTTTGTGTCGGCGCAGTTCTCTTGATCTCCATGCATCTAGTGACTCCTATAATGGAGAGTTAACTGGTGAGAGCAAGGAAAAGCTGCCGGGGCGTACGTGTGTTTGTGGGTACGCACATGTGCACATAGCAGAGAAAATAAGTGGTACTGCTGAATAAACCTCTGATCTACAGAGGTGTGAGGTAGTCACCTTACTCAGGAGTGTGCCGAAATGATTGATGCTAAAAATGTGACACCGCTGCACTCCACACAGTGCACATTAAAGAAAAGGCAAGGCATATTAAATTTTATTGAGAGTGGGTTTTGCAACTCTTTAAGAGGCCATGTGCCATGCTTCCCTTTTTAGGATCCAACTACCAAAATTAAAACCAGTAAATCTTTCTAAAAATAACCTGAGAAAAATTTTCCCCTGTGTAAAAATGAAGCATGCTAATGTCCTCATGTGCCTTGGTTTTTCAAAAAAATAGCACCTCATCGGAAAGCGCAGTATGTTTCTTTTGCACAATACCAAACTTTGTGTATCCCCTCTTCACCTTCCTGTTGATGGTGCGAGACTGGATGCGACCAGTTCTGGGGTTCAAGCCAGTGACATCCGTAGGGATGGGAGGATGGTCTCCACCAGCGGAGACAGAAGACCCCGACTGTGACAGGCTGCCTGAAGAAACGAACAGGATTTGGATCACTAGATCTATGGAAGATGGCGTTGTGGGAAGGTGAAGGATTTAAAAGTCAATCAGATACAAATTTATTGCATGGATTTTAATGAGGAATGTGTGCTTTGTGGGCATGGCTGCACGCATACTCACTGTTTGCATTCAGTGAGCAAAGACACATGCGAAAGGTGTTTGCATAACACGAATGGCAAGTAGGTAAGGTCATTCTTTCTCACAGTTATGCTCTTTCTATTTATATACATATATATAATCTATATTTATTGCAAAAAATTATGTACTCATACTGTGGCATATGTTAGGCTTGCTATTTCCCTATTGTATGTTGAATTCTTGGGGGGAGATGAGAAAGGTCCTGGGTATAAGTAAGGTCCTGGGGAGGTGATCATTTCCAGTTAAAGAAGCGCATAGTTTGCATAGGCAACAAGGAAAGATATAATTTTAGAAATTTTGGAGAATTTCCTCTCTGTGAACTTGGAGGCAGAAACAGAAGTGCTATTCAGATCTTTTAAGACTGTACCTTTGTGCATTCCTCTGCATCTACAAAGTGCCCTGCCCAATATGTGCAACTGCAGTTTGAACAGAAGAGTAGTGACCAAGTGTTGTCTGTTCAATGGGGTCTAGTAGGTGGGGAAAGAGGAGGGAAACTCCTTTGCTGCAGCTGGCAAGGACCAAAATATGAAAACATGGATGGAAAGGGCAGCCCTGTGTGAACTCAGATAGCTTTCCCATCTCTTAAAATCTCTGAGTCTAGATTTTGGAGACTGTCTCCTGATAAAGTTGGGGGATACGTACTGCAAGTGCAGGCAGGAAGCTTAATGCTTTCTGGAAAAGGTAATGAGGGAAGGCTGCAGTGAGCACTGGATCAGCCTTTCCTTCCCTCAGCCTACTCTGCCCAAATGAGCACTTTCTCTGCAACCATTGGCAGTAAAAAATAATCTTCATCTAAAACATCTCTTGTTACAGCCTTTATTGCATTGGCAGAAAGTGCGTAACAAGGCAGTGCTCTACTAATAGTTTTGTACTGATAAAATCCCAGTTGAGCCAAACACAGAAAACCTTTTTTTTATAATTCTTCCTTGCAGTGCTAAAAACAGTTTACAGAAGATATTGAAAGCAAAGTGCAAGATGTAGATATCATGTGTTTGGTTTCTAAGACTGGGGTAATGCCTAGGAAAAATCTTTGCTTTTGAAACCTGCTTTAAACTCCAGTGGAGCAACTGGGGGCTGGACCCGTTTGCACCAGCAGTCGGTGCAACCTCGGCATGTCTGTCTGGCGTCAGTGGGACATTTGCCACGAGCTGCAATAGAAGCTAGAGCCAGGCCCCTGCAGGGACCAGGGCTTCTCAGGGATGTCTTTTTGTTCATCTGAGCCACTTCTGCCCATTTCAAAAACTGTGGCCAATTAGCTGTAAAAACAGATGTGCCTGTGATATTTCTCTTCCTCTAAATGTTACAGCCTTGGTGCTTGCATGGCAGAAAGGCAGGAGGCGGGGAAGGGGGGAAGGAGCAAGAAACCTTTGCTGGTGTGTTTGCATATCTACTGAGGCACAAATATGGGGTGTGAGGAGGACTTGGGCTTTTTTCAGTAGCATCCCTTCTAATACAGAGGATAGGGGAAAGGCTAGGAGAACAGTTCTTTCCTTTCCCATGTCTCTGTACCCATTGGCCCAGGGAAGCTGGGCACATAAACAGCAACACTCTTCCTTCATTTTCACTTCAGCCCATTCCCTCAGGCGCTGGAAGCTTTGGGTTAACCTAAACCTTGAGAAGCAAGTCACCCTGACTGTCTTCAAGCAGAGGGTGTCAGGTGGTGGGATCCTCGAATGTGCAGTGGGATGGTGTCTTTGTGCTGTCTGTGGAGGCAGCTGGGGGAGATAAGCATCTCCAAGGTGAAGTTAGCCATTGCTGGTGACACCAGATCAATCTTGGGGCAAGGGTGAGGGCAGCCCTGTGGTGCTCCCTGCACTGTTGTGCCTCCCATGCTGCCAGCCAGCCCCTCTGCTCAGGCTGCTGGGTGCTGTGAAAACTCAGTGTACAGCTCTGGCTCCTCGGGGGATCTTTTGGGAACTGGCCGTACAGCTCCTTCTCCTTGGGAGATCTTTCAGGCGTTCCTCAGGGATGCTCCCTGCCGACCCCTGGGTGGTTCAGCTGGCTCCTCAGCAGAGCCAGCCGCTCGGCGCCTTGGAGCCGACTGCGATTCCTCCCCTGTCACCACCTCTTTTACTCTGTGTGTGGCATCAGAGCAGCCAGCAGGATGTAACTATAGACTCGGACTATTTAGGGCTGTCATTGCTGCTGGCCAACACGTACAGCAGGTTGACTCACGACAGAGAAGGGGTTATTTTTTTGAAATGTAGTTTTTCATGCTCAGGCTTTTGCACTGCAGTGGACAAGGAGTGCCACTTAACTAGAAAATCTGCTTCAAGAGGAAGTTTCCTTGTTTTGTTTCATGGGAGGGGGAAAAAAGATCATTTTCTTGCATGAAATATGATGGGAAGGCCAGGATACCCCTGCCAGGGCCGGTGGGATGGGGCAGTGGTGTGAGCTGGTGTGAATGAGGAGAGCTGGTCCTTGGGCACTTCTGCGCTGCAAGGGCTGGGGAAGCTTTGGATCCCCTCCTGACTGCAGATCTTCACAGCAGCATTCCTTGTGTGACAAGCCTTTTTCACATTTCCCCATTCAGCTGATTGTGGGTGCTGCGCTATTTTAAACCCACATGGAAGTATGTTTTTAGGACCATCTGCTACCGGCCCTAACCCAGATGATACAGTTAGAGCCTGCCCACAGCATCCTCCCCTCCTTCAGACAGTTCCAGGAACAAGCGGTGAGTCAGTCCCACAGCTGAACTCATATTTAGCTAACCCTGATATCCTGCCTATCAGAGGGAAATGCACAACGGCCTTCCCAGGTGCAAAGCCCTGTCATTTCCATTAGTTAGAGGGCACTTGGAATTAAAAAAAAAACAACAAAACAAAACCTAAACCAACATCAAAGCAAATGTCACATTAGTTAGTGCATCCACTCCTCTCATTCTGCAGAGTGAGGAGGGAGAAGCGATTGTTACCACACAGCAGCTCCTCCCCTTGGCTGTTGCTTCAAGGCTGAAGGGCAGTTTCTGCCCTGAGCTGACTGGAGGGCTTGTAGCCCACCCCTTGCCTTTAGTTGTGGCTGTGCTGCTGAGGCAGCGGCTCTCCCTCCTGCTGAAATGGTCTTTCCACAGCTGGAGCGTTGCTCATTTCTCCTTTGCATGCTGGGGGTGAATATAAGTGTCTCCTGGAGCCATCCTAAGGCCAGTGTCGCCCCTCAGTCTCCCCTGCCTTCTTCTTGTTGAGCAAATGATGTTAAACCCACATCTGTGGATCTGGATGAGGCTCTTTTCATCCACCTTAGGAGCTTCCTGAGCCTGAAATAATGTTTCAGCCAATGGATCTTCTGAAATACCCTCCCAGAGAGCTGCATGACTAAGAACTGGTGTTTTTAAGCCATTAGTCGGTGTATTTTAAACTCTGCTCTTTGATCCCTGTGTGATCCAGCAGCCCCTTTCTGGCTGTTTGGCAAAACTGGCAAAACATGCCCTGCTCTGTCATCACATTTCTTCTGGATCCACTTAGCACGCCTCACCGTTTGCCACCCAGCAGGTTAATGATCCATAATTACCTTCTACATATAATGAGGAAAGCTCAATATCTCCACAGCGGATACGCCAGCATCCAGCCCGGGCACAGCCTTCCAATGTTAAGTGATACCCGAGGCCCTGTCCTGCTCCCACTGAGGTGGCGGTAAATCCCCCACCGCCCCCGCACGGCTGCCGACTGCCGCACGGAGGAAAAACCCTCCCCGGCACTGCTGGCAGCCTTACCTGCAAAATGAGTAAGAAACCCAAATGTTGTTTTATTCAGGCTACGCAGTAAGTATTTGTGTGCTTCCACTTATGCACAGGTCAAGCCTGGCTGCGACGAGCTTTTGCTGGTATCCTGTTTCGATCAATGCTGATTTAAATAAGCATCATGAACCTAATTATTTAGTGCAGTCATGACACTGAATTTGCTATGGTACCCTTGAGACAGGCAGGCTTTATCCTTCTCAACAGAAACATCCGCAGCTGTACCACACTCTGCTTCGGGCTCCTTGGAGTTACTTCATCGTCGCCTGACAGCTGTGTCCCCTGACCATTATCTGGTGGCCGCATCCTTCAATAGCGGACTGTATGTACTGTATGCACTAGACTACAGTGTGACCTGACAGCCTGGCTTCCTCTCCCAGAGTATATCTTCTGCTACTCTTTAGCATCCTACAGTTTATCTGTGGTCAGCTTTCTTACCCATTTCCTGCCAGCTGCTACTGGTCTTTTAGTCAGCTCCGCCAGGCATACAGCAATGGTGAGCTTGCTGAGCCTTTCGATGCGTTATTTCTTGGACTTAGGCTTTGCAAAGGCTGCTCTGCTGTTTTCTATACAGGATTTCTTTGTATGTAGTGTCATGGCAATTAAAGAATGTCACTCTAAGAAATACGCCTCCTCTTTATGACACAGTATTAATTTTATTTCAGTTCTTGCATTGCAGTGTTTTGGTTGAGGCTTGATGCACACAAAATTGTTTTCAGCAACAATTGCAAGTCATTGTCTCGGCACAAAAGGTATCCTTCTTCCCTCCTTTGCTGAGCTGTCCCTCAGAGGTCTTAAAGCAGCTGAGAACACAAGTCACTGCCCTGGATCCAGAATTCGGTATTTTACAGGATGGTAATTCCTCTGCCTAAGCCATTTGGAAAATCACTATATCTCCCAGCTGTGACCAAGCTGATGGAACTTAAGTGTGGTTCATGTGCTGAGCTGAGCTTGGAGGTGTCCTCATTGCTGCAGCGGGACACAGAAACTGAGGATGGTCAATTATCAGTGGATGGTTCTGTTGCTCCTGTCAGGTCAGGTTTTAGGCTTACTGTTGTGGTTATTTTGGGAAGCACTGGCTTTGGGGGGAATCGGGTATATTAAGTGAGGTTTTTTTCTCTGCCCCGACTTTCCCTGGGTGGGAGCTCTCTTCCCAGGATGAGATGGGTGTAACAGTAAGGCAGAAATCAGCACTTCAGACTCTGGGACTCCAGCCTACCAGCAATAATGGCTTTGAAACAGTGAAAGGAGAAGAGCTCAAAGCCTTGCCCAAAGAATTTCCTGTTAGCTTTTCTTTTTTTCAAAAGAAAAAAGAAATTGTATTTAACCTTTATGAGGTTTATGACTCAGCATGTAATAGATCCTTATGCTGGGGCACGGGGCTGTGCAGAAGCCTATGACTTTTTTGTGTGCTCTTTGCTAAGATCTCCTGTGTATCATCAGCGGCTATGTCCTCTGTGATTAAATGTAGGCAAGGCATAGATAAAGCCGTGACCGTATCCTGTTCAACCATGTAGTCTAACTGCATGCCTGGAAGCTGGAGTGCTTGGGCCAAAGGCAGATCACATGGACAATCAAAAATAAGAAGAAATTGTGCTTGTGCAGTAGAGTTCACTGCTGAGCTGTTGGGGGACTGAACATTCTCATTCTGAAATTAGAAGGAAAGCAGAGATGTCCTCCTGCCATCCAAATGCTAGGAGAGATTCAGCATTCATTTTGGAACCTAGTGATGATGGCTTGGGGTGAGCGTTGTGTTCTGGTTCTGAAAAACCTTTTGGAGGAGTCTGTCAATCTCAGCGATATGCTGAGGACGGCTGGAGAGCTTTGTCTCACTATCTTAGAGGCAGCATGTGCAAATGCTTTGTGTTCAATGTTCTGCTTCTCTTCTGGTCACTTTACTAGACACACCTAAGAAAAAATCTGCTCCAAATGAGCATGATAGAATGCTAAGGTGGAAATTACTTGTTAGATCTTTCTGTGCCTGCTGTGGGGCTCCTGCCATGTAGTGAGGGAGTTACCAATTTTAAGGTATCAATGCATTTGGTTCCTGTGAATCCACTTGACCCACTGGTGCAGATCTGCCAGTATAACTATTCTTCTCTGCATTATTTACCACTCCAGCAATTTTTTTTGATCAGATCTGGCTTTCAGCAGCTACATTTTTTCATTTTCTCTAGATAATTGCTAAGGATAGTGAGCACACTGGACTAAGAAGAGTTTTCTGTGAGATCTCATTAGGCATCTTCAGAAGAGAGGGGTGATTCAGTTAGGACTGCCTTTTGGAGCACTATTGGCTCACCATCTTTTAATTGATTTATTATGAGGTACATTCATGCTGGATAGTGCTAATTATTTTAATCAGAATGCCATGTGGGGCTGTGTTAAATGCCTCACAGCTGTTGAAAGCCATGACGTAGAAATAGCTACCTTTATCAGCTAACCTTGTAATTTCACTAAAAAGCAACACCAAGCTCATTTGACAAGACTTGTCCACGAAACCATGCTGATGACTATTAATTATGCTGCCATCTTTTAAGCCTTTCTCAACTCTGACCCACACGAACCTGTCTGAGTGGGATGAAGCTGCAATGCAAATGAGACATGGGGGCAGAGGGGACTTGCTGAGCCATCTCATCTCCAGGCCAGGAGCTGCACCAGGTAGTACTAGAAATCCTCGGGGGTGGGCGGGAAGACTGCTACCTTGTTAACCCTTCCCATCAAGCCACTTAATTCCTTAATCAGTGTTAGGCTGACCAGCCTGTGATTGCCCAGGCCGCTTGTTTTACCTTTTGTAAACCGTGGTGCCTCATGCACTTTTTCCAGTCTTCTGGAAGTTCTGCAGTGGTCCAGGATGTGTGAAAAATCAGCGCTGAGATTTTGGAGACCTCTTTGGCACACCTCTTTAATATGCTGGGGTGCAACTTACCAAGTACTGCTGATTGAAAAATGGTCTGTTTTGATAGCTGCTGTTTAACTTTCCCCTAAGTAACTGATGGAATAGAAAGTGTTTCCTTATCGTTGTGAGATAAGAATACATCATCCTGCTACTTTCCAAATACAAACCTGAAATATTTATTGAATACTTCTGCTTTTATGAATCATGACTGACAATTTTGAGATGCCTATCTAGCTGTGGAGCTGTCCCATTGTTAGGATTTTGTTTGTTCCTGATACATTTAAACAGTTCCTCTTTATTGTTCTTACTGGCTGCAGATTTCTGTGTTGGTGCCTTTAATTTCCTATGGTAATTTCCTCACTGCTGATATATGTACACCCACACTGTCAAATCGTCAAATCCAGATGCAAGTCCAAAGTCCAAACCACCGAAGTTTTAATGAATCTGGGCCCCTGTTTTTGTCTCGACCCATTACAAACAAACAGCTATAAAGCTTGGATTGAGCTTTAATTTCTGAATTTCATATCCCTTTCCTCTGAATCCAGAAGAGCTGGCATGTTTCCAAGCCACCTCTTACTCAGTGGCTCTCAGTCTTTTAGCATCAAGATTAGAAAAAAAATATTTTAAAAAATCCCATTTATTTAATTCCTGTGAGCCAGGAATAGAATCATAGAATGGTTAGAGTTGGAATAAACTGGTTTTCACTACAGCAAAAATATCCAGGTTATTTTTTTGGGAGGCAAATACGGTTCTGGCTACAGAGGTAACTTGTGGATGGGGCTGCTCATCCTTTTCTCCCATGCAGGGCTCAAACCTGCTGTAGCACTGGCTGCAGAGATCAGAGGATTTCTGCACGTAGGAAGCAACTATTGAGTATGGATACTGAGTCCCTTCCATTTTGGTCCAGGTGCTGCTGTATGTGTATAAATAAGGCAAGATGGGAAATAATGGGACAGCAGGGAGTAATTAACTCCTTGTAATGAATCAGGGCTGAAGCTGTGCAGGTTACCCTCTCTGTCCTGATGGGCAGTCACTCACAGCAGTGGGTCACAGCCCTGGGTGCATGGGTAGTTGGGTAAACCTAAGTGCCACCCAGCTTTTGAGTTTGGAGGTGGTGGCCATGGCATCTGGAGGCATTTGGGTAGATTGAATGGGGTTTTCTCTTTGCCTCCTCCCAGTTGCTGTGAGAGGTGAGGAGTTTTCCACCCTTTTGTCTCTGAACCAGTGCTCTGCTGTCCGCTGCAGTTGTGCACACAATGTACCCCAGGGGCTTAGAAAAGCCCTTCTAGGCAATAGCAGGTGAGTTGTTATTTTTGATTGCAACTGGGTGACCATTTATTGGCTCTTCTGCTTGGTAAAGTTATTTAGAAAGTTATGCAGCTGGAAGAGTGCTGCAAGCCTGGCTTACAACTCTCCCCTCTTTCCCAGTAATAGACTTTGATTTGCCGTAGTTCATTTCCCTCTGAAGTCTGCTTTTTGTAGATAACATAAAGCACTTGGCATAGTGGTTGATAACTGAATGTATGAAGCATGACATTTTCCTAGATACAGTATGCCATATGAACACTTGTCTTTTGTATTGGAACCCATAAACAAGAGTTGACTGAGGGCAAATAACTTGCTCAGGTCCTGTGGGGAGGCAGGGAATGAGAGTCGGTGCTGGGGGGGGGATGAGGTGGTCACAGCTGCTTAAGGAGCGCATGTGGCAAGAGAACACAAAGCCGAAGGGCAAATGATCCCTGTGAAACAACTGGTAGCAGGTGAGGCGCATCACGATGCGGACAGAAAAAATGTATTTTGGAAACTTAATTTCTTCCTTACTTGTTTTTCTGGCCAGTGATTAAAATACTGACATGTTTTTCTATCTCTGGAGCACAGCAATCCACCTCTTCTCCCACCTCCCCAGGCCAGTGAAAGCTCAGAAACTGGCATTAAGGGCTGGAACACCCCTGCTGGGTTTGATCTTGGACAGCCGTGTCGGGGTAGATGATGGTGCCCATGCCGAGCCCTCCAGTGAGGCAGCTCACCTCTTGGTTTCTCCCTCACTGCCCACACAGCAAAGCTAAAAACAGTAGCTGGTCTTACAGAGTTCTGGGAAACTTAATTCCTTAGTATGAATAAAGCACTGAGTTTGGTGGCTGGAAAGCACTTTGTGCTGTAAGATGGAGCATTATGTATACCAGTGAATATGCAGAACTATGTAGTATATTTTAAAAGTAATGAAGCTTCACACCTTCAGCTTTGCTATTAAAGCTTTGCTGAGAGCTGGATTCACGCTGCTGTGTTGCTGAGAGTTATTAAGGGTGCATGTGAACAGAGGGAAGATGACTGCCTTTCTCCTTGGCAGCCCTGAAGGTTTTACACCAGCAGCCTGGCTCCAGCCAACACAGGACTCACCCAGAAACGTAAAGGGGAAAGAGACCGGCCTTGTCAGGAAGGGCAGCCAGAAGGATATGGGAAATGTCTAGCTCTGATGAGCCAAGTGGAAGACACTTGGGGTTGAATTTTCAAGCCTCCTTTCCTAAACTGTGAATGCGAGCTGCAGGCAGGCAAGTACAGGCCAGAGACAACTTGAAGAAGTGCTGACTTGTTCATGAAAATGCAGATTTTACAGTTGTGTGTGCGTAAGAACATTCGCAAAGCAAGTAAGAAGCTGTGAACTGATTCCCTTGATGCAGACTGAGCTTAGCCGTCTTCAGTTCAGGCTGAGTTTTAAGGGAAAGTAAGCTAATTACTGATTCCGAATGAGAATCAGGCATCCTTTTGCATTGAGTTTTGGCATTCTGTTTCAGCTGTACATTTATGAGATATCCAGAGGAGCAGGAACTGAAACTGAAGAAAATATTTGTGGGATTCCACAGAGACGGAAGCTGCCACTGGTTTGCACGTGTGAATTTTGCCAGTACGTTTCGGTGGCTTAGAATAAAAGTCTGGTGCTTGCTCATAATGAAAGTTGAACCTAAAACTGGCCATACTCAAACTCCAAATGCCCAACAAACTGGAGTATGGGGGCTTAAGGCAGAAAAGAGGGGCAACACCAGGTAAAGATGGTGTTACGTTTATTTTGGTGCTTAGAGTTGATTAGAGTTGGGTGAAAATGATTAGCTGAAATGATTCTGAGTAAACCAATTTAAAATGTAATTATGAAGAGCTCAAGATAGTGTGTGTGTGTAATTATGTTTCTTGCCCATGTGCACTGTAGTCGGTGATTTTGGTCTGCAGCGCGTGGAAGGAGGAGGAAGGGGCATGGAGGAGAATAGCTGCTTGTGATGGGTTCATCCTTCACTCCGAAGGTGTGCTTTTTGCTGTGCCTGAGCTGGGGCAAAGCTGGGTATCAAACCTGGTGTAGCCACAGCAATGCCTACTTGTGTTTCAGCTGCTTGGATCTGGGGACAAACAGCCAGGCAGGCAGTGGTAGTGAGCTCCGTGCTGCTCTCCTGGGATGCTCCAAGGCTGTGTCACTGAGAGCTTGTACAAAACCAGCTTGGGACTGACCAAGCAAGCTGCGGTGTAGCCTAGGATGAGACCACTGACATTGTGGGTAGTGGGATTTCAAGGCTGTCCGTATCACCCTTGTGACCAGCAGTGGGGAGTAAGCCTGTTGGACAGTTGTCACAGGCCACATCGTGTCCATGCTGTTGGGAGCAAAGTCATTCTGGGATGGGTTTGCTGCATCCACACTGCATGCACTGGAGTGAGCCACGTCTGTGCAGAGTGGGTGTATGAGCGGGGGGAATTGTCCCCTTGGACTGTGCTTGCCTCTCCTGCCAGACACTGGCCTGAGGCTAGAGCCTGGCGTGAGCAGAGCAGCGCAGCATCGATGTGCGCATCCAGGAGCCAAGCAGGACAAGCCTTGCGGATCGCGTGAAGGCATCTTTTTGAGGCTGTTGCTTCTGGGCTTTCCTCCAGCTGTTTTGCTTCTTATTCTCATACTACTAAAGGCACAAAAGGTCAGGAAATGTTTCTAGGATCCTTTGTATGTTAAACAGGGAAGACAGTGAGGGAGAGAAAGGAGAGAAGAAATCACCAGTATAAGGTGGGCTGTAGCAGGGAAGTCATTAGGGGGTGAAGTCAGGAGTGCTAAAATGAATTTTATCATCAGTGCTGAAGGGACATGATGCCAGATGAGCACGTCTGCATTAGGCAGTGAGCTGCACACAGAGGCACATTTAGGACAGAAAGTGAAAGGACATGCTCCGGCTGACTCATGCACCCATCCATAGCGTGAGAGTTATCCCTTCCGTAAGAGAGGCAGCCATCCCCGGGCAGCTGCTGCGCCGCACATGACAGGGCAGGAAGGAGCCTCCTGGGACAGTGTGCTCAATCTTTGCTATTGCATCCTGTAATTCCTGATCAAGCACGATCTTAAAAAATAAAAAAGCAGTGTTGTGCCTATGTTGTTTCATCGTTTTCTTATGTTCTCTGTATGCCTGGTTTCTGTTACTGGCCTTAATTAGGTTGTTAGCTGCTTGGGGCAGCAGCGTTCTTCTTGTGCTCCCATCATTTGCTGCAGTGGGCTGGTATCACGCAGACTATCACATTGGCACTTCAGACACATCCACTGACAGTTTTTGGACATGGGCTGCAAGATAGAGCCGTTCCGTTGGGACAGCTGCATTTTCACAGCGGGAAATCCATGTTTCTGTTTTGTCCTTTGATCAGTAGGTGCTGGTGTGTGTCTGAGGTTCCCAGTGATTTTTCAGCACAAACAACTAATCCTTTTCCTACTTAATCATTCAGTCAGCACCAATGCGTGCCTCTGAGCAATGGCCTAAAGACCAGAACTTCTAGCCAAATCTTGCATTTTGCTAAAACCACAAATCAAACTTTGAAAAATTGGCACAATAATAAATAAAGCTTCCCAATAAAGAGAAAGGAATATTTCAGCTGCTGTCATCTTAATACCTTCTTGCAGGAAATGACTGCTTTTGGAAGATGGCAAGGGAAGCCAAAGGGAGTAGCAGTGCCGATAGCTGATAACACTGACCTGTTTTCCTGGCATTCCTCCAAATTCAAGGCCAGCTTTGCTTGAAATATAGGTGATTCATCAATTGAATTGCAAGCAGATAGTGTGGTGCAGAAGCACAGTCATAGGCACGTTATTATTTCAATAACCTGAATTTTAGCTGTTCCACTTTAAAAACTAATGAACCAAATAATGTTATGACACAGATGTAGGCAGTGAAAATGTGTCAGAGAAAGGCAATTAACCTCTGTACTAATAAAGTCTGTCAAACTAATAAAATTTTTTTATACATTATAATAGCTAATAAGAAATATATAGGCCACGAGTATTCAATGCTGCAAGCCTATGAAAAGTAGATGTAACACTTCATCAAGGAAAAGCAAGAGTTTTTTATATCTTCTTTACACAAGTGCAAATGACTAAAAAGTCACAGGTTGACTTTTGGTGGGGTAGGTTATGAATTTCTCAGGTCACACTGGCATCATGTCCCTCCTACTGCAGCTAAGGTTGGGCTTTTATTTGCACATACATGCATCCTTTAATCACCTACTTGTTGTATTTTTGGTTCTTCATGACATTCATGGGCATTCTGAGCTGAAATACGATTGATTAAAAACCAAAGCAAAATGGATTCTATAATCCAGCTGCCTGGCTGGAGAAATGAAATCATATGAGATGGTTGCCTGGAGCAGGAGAAGGTTCTCTCCAGTCCTTGCCTTCTCTTTCTGCCTCGGTATTCATCATTTCTCACGCTGACAGATACCATGAAGCTGATGTAGAATGTGAACCAAAGCAGCTAGGTCAGTTAAATACAGTCTTGAAATTCTTTGCCAAGTCATGTAAAAGTTATTGTGGACAAAACTGACTGGCCTCATGGGAGAGACAGCAATATTTCTGAAAACAAGTGATCTTCCGAAAGCATCAACATTGTAAGCATTGTTATGCTATAACCATCATTTAGCTATTTCACGTGGTACTTTGACAAAATTAGTCTATTAGCAAACATCACATCTGCAGTTCTGTCATATTATAATGTCACCAAAGCTGCTGGATACTTAAACATTGACAGTACAAATACACTGAAAAACATAGCTTGACCTTGTGTCTCTCCTTTAGGAGACAGAGTAGTAAAACTCCCTTTTATCTTGTTTGCAAACACTTCAGACCAATGCATTAAGGCACTACAAGGTTAAAACCCCTTGTAATTCCAACAGCAGTCACCTGCCATCTTTTCTCTTAAAGCAAAATCTTTATGGTGTTGTGTCTCGTATTTACAATCCTACACAGACATGCCTTGTGCTGGTAAGTGTGTGATAAAAGCAAACTTTTATCAAAGGTTTTGATATCTTAGCTGTGTCCTACCTCTTTACCTACAAAAGTGTTACTGTTAAAGGTATTAAATAATATTTAAGTATTAATAATTAACAACAAACACCTCACATAAGTTATCGTTATTGAAGGGCAAATGCTCCTGATTATGGCCCCTGTCCTTGTGCTCCCCTACACTGTACCCTTTTACTTTTCCGGGCAGAAAGGGCCTTCCTAGCATGGTCAAGACTTCTTGGATGGAAAGTACTGCACTGAAGATCAGGCATGGACCTGAAGGAAGGCCTTTCCCATGTACAAAGAGACAGTAATCCTCTCCCTCTGCATATATAAGTCCTTCTTCTTATTTCATTTGAGTAGCTTCATATAACTGACTAACCAAGTGATTGACCTCTTCACCCACGTGGCTACCCGCTGGGGTGCATGTCCTGTCTTGCACAGCCTATGGGAATGCTGGAAGTGCTGGCAGCTATGCCTCAGTGACACAGTTTCTGGTGCAACCCTCCTTTGGCCAAGCCTTCGTCAAGCTGGCTCCTGTTAAATTGTATTCAGAGGTTTAAACAGCCCTCAACTGAATTATCCACTGCAAAATATGAAGTTTGGCTCAACTTAATTCAAAGAAATGGCAGAAACCACTTATTTTAATCACGAGTGAATTGTTGCTTTTGAATTTGTTCTAATTAAACATCAGGTCAGCTTAACTACTTAGAGAGTCTTGCTTTTTTACTAGGTCTTAAAGTAATGAATAGTTTGATAAGTTTTGAATTCTTTTAAGCAGGCTATTTATTGATTGGTAAAACAGCTTTTGGTGCTTTTTTAATTAAACAGTGAAAATTATATTAAAAGTTAATTTTTTTTTTACTTCTTATCTATATTTTAAGAAGCTTTGAAAGGATTAATTAAGCATCCGGCCTACCTGCCGAGGTAGGTAAATGTTACTATCTCTGCTTTTCTGATGAGGAATCTGAGGCACAATGCTTTGTAATGCCTGAATCCACCGTGTCCCCGTTTCAGAAAAAGACAAGGAAGATCAACACCTGCCAGGGAGTAATTAATAGATTAACAGAATCAGGTGTGAGTGGCTTTCCCAAGGTCAGACTATAATGTTATGGACAGACAGTTGCAAGCATTTGAGTTAATGAGTTACCGGTGGTGAGCTGAACTGTGAAAAACTCACAGGATACGTGCTCCCAGTCACAAGTGATGTACATGACTGTACAAACTGCCATGAAACTTAGCTTTTGTAGTGCCTTAGGGCAGGCTCACCATGGCTCAGCTGATATCCTAGGCCATCACAACATCTTGATAGCTGGTGGTCCTGCGTGCCTGTGTCAAAGTCCTCCCTCCTGTGGCGTGATCAGTAGGGGTTCAGAGATTTGCTCTGCAGATCCAGGCATGGGAAAGTAGCTAACAAAGACAGTGTGGCTCTGGTTGTTCTCAGTAGTATCCAGGGACTTTGATGATTTCCACACCTGAAATAATTTTCTTATACTCGAGGAAGTTCTGCATTTTAAAAAACACCTCCATCAAATCCTGTCTTTCCATTAGTTTAGTATTTTTTACAAAAAGTGGCAGAATTTGCCATGCGTCTGTATTTAATGATAAGCCCCTACAAGAACTATCACTCATCTGTGAGCTGAGAACAGCCCTTCATATTGCACTTTTTCTGCTTTCCGTTCATCTGTATCCCAGTCCTCATCAACAGTTTCCCGTGGGAATTGTTATATTAAAAATGTAATGACAGAAATGGTTTGTACAGGACTGTTCAGGAAAACAATGAGTGCTAAGCAGATGTGTATATTGAAATCTTTGTATCTCTGTGCTTTGATAGGTTTTTCTCTAAAGCTGTAGTTAACCACAGTCAACAGCATGCTTCAAAGAGTTAAAGAAAAATAGGTTTGAGGAAATACTCAGAGTGATGTGTAGGTGCCGCACGTTCAGAGATGCAATTGCAGGCATGCTTGCAAAAACACGCAATGGGAAGTGTGTCAATCTCCTCTCTTTGCAGATGCATGTAGGTCTGGGTAAGCAAGATGCTGGTTGCCACACAATTAGAGCATGGGGCTGTGTCCCAATGCCCTAATTTCTGTTTGTGACCCTGCAATGGCCTGGCATGGGACAAAGGACAAAGCATTCAACTTCACAAGGTCAGTGCCATCACAAAGCAGAGTGACCACATGTCTGTGTGACTCATCCACTGCTGCAGTGTTAAAAGTGCTATCAAGATGCCAAGTGCAAAGCTTAGCATTAGGCATGATGTTATCTTCCTTGCTGTAAAATTTGGGTATCTATCTGCTACGTCCACTTTGAGATCTCAGAGCTTATCTGTGAAGTGCATTGCATGAACACCTGATAGATTGTCAGAGGGTCTGTAACAAACATTTCCCTTTTTTGCTTCTGCAGAAGACTAAAATTTCTCAAGCTCCTCTACAAGCCTGTGGAATAATTTTCAGTAAGATGTATGACCTACCAGAAACCTAGGTACTTTGCTGAGATGTGTTTCTTCAACTCTGCCTTCAGTACTGAAAGCACAGATAATAGCAGACATCAATAACCTTATTTTTAAAAAGTTATATACATAATGTTTATATTTTCATAAATATAAATGCATTATATGGCTAGATTTGAAAAGCGAACTGCATATACTCATATTTATTTTCATCTGTGAAGATTTCTCCCTGGGAGAAAGAAAGAGAGAAAAAAAGAAAGATCAACATGTGACAGATGCACATCAGGGAAGTGGGTTGTCACACTGCAGGGAGGTGTTGAGATATCACAACGACGGGCATGCTATACAAACCTGGGCAGAACAAAATACGCTGTTTGGAAAACTGAGCAGACGTAGAAATCGTTAACTGACTTAGTGTGAAATGGTGCTGAGGTGAACTGCAATTTTTAAATAATATGCAATCTGGAGGAGTCTCTGTAAAACAGGTGTTAGAGCTTGAAGTTGAACTTTTTACATTTGTCCCTGAAGGCAGATCTGTTAAGTTTTTTCTTTGTGAGGGTATAGGCTTGAGGGGAATCACCTGTACCACAGCAGTATCCTTTGCTTTTCAAAATGGAACTGCAATCTGCTGCCCGTGCTGCTCCGAACTGACCTTTGAGTCTGCTCTTGCAATCCAGTATCTGTTTTCTGAGCCTAAGCTTTAAGTCACGGGCTTCGCAGCAGTCTCCCCAGAGAGCTTTGAGGCAGTTTATCAAAGCAGGTGGAAGGAAGAGTATGTTGTAATAGATCTTTCATTCTTGCATATGAGTAACGAGGAGGAACAAAACATGCTGTCTGTGGACATAATTTTTCTTTAGAAACCAATCATACCGGGACTATAAATATAAGCAATGTATAACAGGTGCTACATACAGCCTTAAATGTTCTTCTCTGGTGCCAAAGTGTGTGTATTGGTGTGATTTTGTTGTGGATGGAGAGAAATACTGTCTTGTCTTTTTGAGACAGCTCAAATACTGCGTTAAACAAATTACTCCCAGGAAATCTCAAACATTTTTATTGTCTGAGCAGCTCAATCCAAACAATTAGTTTGTGTTCACTTCCAAGGTAAGTTAATAAGATTTTTAGAGTACTGCATGATTGCTGTTTAACCATTGTCTCAGAATTTATGCTTCTGTTTTGCCTGTTCAGCATTTGTATAGCTCACTTAGTAGTCAAGCACTTACCTTCTGAGATGACCCCTTCCTCTTCTCAATACCTGCACCCCCTTCCCTCTGAAATCTTCGCTTTCCTGGTAGCTCTTGTGTGGCTTGAAGGATGTGCACCTCTACCTGAGATAAATTAGTCCTTGCTGGGCCTATTCCAGCAGCATTCAAGAACTTCCAGACAATGTTCGGAAATGAGTATGAAGTTGAAGCTACAGTTCTGCCGCCCAGGAGATTGAGTTGCTGTCATATTGCATCTGACTTGCATCAGATCAGAGTTTAGGATTTGGGTGATTTGTTCTTCAGATTAATGTCAATCTGTTTTAAATTAAAACACCCTGGGGCAAATCCTTTGCTATGATCAATGAACTGTCTGGCTGCAGTCAACCAATATTACAGCAGACATGAATTCGGCCTCCTGGTTCATTGCCTCATCCCCTACAACATCACTTTCCTTATGTGATTCAGGCATCAAACCTTTGATCCTATAAGTTGTTGACTGTCTTCCACGGAAATCAGTGAGAATGGAGTGTGCTTTGGTGTTCAACACTTTGTTGGTTTGGGTGCAAGAAATGGACCACATATCTGTTGTACCTAAAATATAATTACGGTGTATTTGTGAGTGGAAAATCTGTTTTGCACCTGTTTTATCACAGGAACAAAAGGTGCAGGAAGTATTTGGAAAATGAGGAACACACCTGTGTGTGAGTGTATAACAAAGCATCTTTATATATAATCATTTGCTATAAGTCATCTCAGAGTTGACAAGCTGTTTTTCAACTTCATGTCACCGCTGCCTGATGCATCTAATTAGTCCTGTTCTCCAGCTGACAAATATCAGCTGCTCTTTCTAAAACATGGTTTCTCCCTTAAGTACATCCCTCTGGCAAAGTTAAATATTAATTATCCTTTTTTTTTTATTTTATGATTATTCATGGGTGCTAATGTCACTACACAATGAATGGGTAAGTCAATACCACAAAACATTAAAAGCGTTGTTTCTGAACCTCTGCAGAGCTGTATGGAGCCATGCTAGAAATGAATGTAGCAGTTGTGGTTGGTCTGTGCTGACAGCCACACAGGTCAGTGGTGAGATTCAGAGCCTCAGGTCTGGTGGATGGAAGCACTGGGCCTGGATGTGGGAGACATACCTTCTCATGGGAGACATTCCCAGCTCAGATGCTGGACTGTTTTACAGCTGCAGAAATCATTTTGCCTTTTACTCTGTGTACTTGAATTGCGAGGCACAGAGCAACGCAGATACTGGGGTGCCCAGGTGGTCAGGTCTAAGTTGTGTGGACTTGTACTTCTGCTGAGTATTTGGGTGGTGTGAGTCTGCTGGAGCTTTTAGGGGCCCTGCTGTCCTACCTCCCAGCCATTGTGCCAATGATTGTGGGGTCTGCTCTTAACACTCTGTCATGCTTTGCCCTACAGCTTCAGTAATTCCCTCTCTTCATGTCTACTGCCACCCTTCAGACAGAAGAGCACAGTCCTTCACCCTGGAGATGTGCATCCTCCTCATTGCCACTTCAGTAGGTGGCTGTTTCACACAGATCTTGTTTCTGTTTGTCTGCTTTCTCTCCAGCTGACCACAGCCAGGATCTGTAACCCTTCCTTTCCAAGCCAGCTGTCTTTGTGTGCTGGCCCTCAGGAAGATCCATATCCATGTCTTGTGAAACGGGCTTCAAACCAGACAGGGAGATATGTTGTAATCATGTTTCCTGAGACCAGTTGTACCAGCTGTACCCACCCTATGGCATCCCTAACTGTTCCCACAAAAATGAAGTTGTCCATCTTGTCCACTTTGCTGCCACACTGATGTGGAGGCTGATGCAGTCATTTTGTTTCTCTTTCCCTCAAGGAGACTTTGTATTTGATCTGTCTGGCCAGATTTGCAGCTGGACTCATCTGCTGGCTGCACGCAGGGGCTGATGTAGCTGTGCAAGCCCTTACCCTTTGTGCCTTTCAAAGCATCCTGGGCAACTTTGAAGCTCTTCCCTTCCTCAGGTGGCACTTCAGGGTATGCAGGCTCACTTTTATCTCAATGTCTTTTTCTCACTGCAGCTTGATCCATCTGGTTCTCTGTGTGGATCTGAAAGATGCTGAAATACAGGAGGATCTCTTGTAGTTATTCCTTGCCTTATTCCAGTTTCCCACACTGCCACTGACCTTACTTTCCGACTTAGCTTGTTTGTGAATGTTTTCTAGCATGACTAGCATTTCTTATCACATCACGCAACCTGTCTGCAGTCCAGTGTGCTAGGCTTGTCTTGCCTCCCTTTCTGTAGCCAGTAGTTGGAGTTCAGTTGATTCACCGAGACAGACCATAGGATTGAAATAACAACTGACACTTGTTAGAGCTTGGGCTAACATTTTTGCAATATGTAGGTGAAAATTAAACTCGATCCAAGAGCAGTATGTTTTAGAAGCCTGGATATATTAATTGTAAAGATAAAAATTAGTAACATTTGCTTGCATTGCAAGAGCCCTGCTTAGGGAATGGAGTGCAAATAGCTATGCCTGAGTACCTGCCACATGTTTAGGTCGTGGTTTTATTATGTGAAAATTTGCATGTCTCTCATATGCTTTTAAGTGTCTAAAAAAAGTGACATCTGATGGAGGTTTTGAAGAATGCCGTTTTGTTTTCAGATACCTGCTAAAGATTGAATTTCTGACCAAAAGAAACTGAGGCGGGTAGAATCAATGTGAACATGAAAGCTCCCAAACTGGCAGTCATGGAGGATATCCAATCATTATAATTATTTCCAAGTAATTTAGCATATCTCTAATTATAATATGAGGTCATCTCGATGCAAAATAATGTCTAATTAGACAGAATCCCTCTTCAGATACTCGTAATAGATTCCAGAGGAAAACCTTTTGGCTCCTCTTATTGGGAGCTTTTAATTCTTAATTTACAAATTTTTTTTTGTAATTAATTTTTTGAGCAAACGGGGCAAATCAATCTATTTGAATTAATTAGCATTTCTTCCTTGGCTTTCTAGTCCCCCTCCCTCTAACTCCTCCTTTTCTTCCCCTTATTTGAATTTCAGTCTAATTTATTCATGTTTGTTTGCAACCAGTGCATAATGATTTCATGACATAGGCGGGCAAGAGACTGCAGCACAGAAAGGAGGTCTGGGAAAGAAGGAAGATCTTCAGAAAGGTTGTGTCAGTTACCTTCCTTCAGTTGCAGTCACCTTGTGTCAATACTGGTAAGGGCAGCAGCGGCGTTAAGCAGGGTTGTGGGACCGAGGTGGGACAGGGTAGCAGAGCGGTGCAATAAACCACCACAACTACAGAGAGGGAAAATAATAAGCACCCAAGCAGGAAAACATTATAAGCGGAGTATTGTTTCACCTTGATACTTTACAAGAAAGTCCCTATGAGATCAGATTTGCAAAGAACACCTGGGCAGCGTTCACAGAAACATATCTCATCTTTATTAGCCAGTGTTTGTGCAGCCACTTGCTTTTTCCAGTGTTTATACATCTCTATTCTTTTACCTTCTGCAGATGTACCGTACGCTCCGTAACAGGCAGCTTTCTGCTCCGGTGCGAGCTCGCCCTCTCTCCCCTTGGAGCTGTGAATCTCTGTAGCCGTGAGAGGCAACGCTGTCCAGTGCCTACAGCTGTAGGCTGGGTGCCAGCAACTCCCCGTGGTTTATTTTCCTGGTTCCTTTCCTAACTTGTTCTGTATTTTCTGCATCTGTCAAACAGTGGAAACTTTCTTTAGGGCAGTGGCATCGCAGTGTTGTGGAAAAGTGACAAGGAAGCCGTTTTTTCATGTGGTCTTTGTTGTGTTACACTTCGGTTCTGTTTGGAATGGGAGTGTTCAAAACCAAGGAACCCTAAGTTAGCAAGTCATTTTGTCTTCTTGCTTTCCTTATCTGTAAAAGATGCGTAACAATGCTTATATGCCTAACTCCCATGGATATCGCAAAGATTAATTCATGTTTGTAATGCACTTTGAAAATAGAAATTGCTAAGTAGCATTAACTCAATCAGAAATTGTTTTTCTGTTAAACAGGATCTTTATCTTTCCTATAACTTGCCTCTGCTGATCTCAGCTCGTACTTAATGTATTTGGAATTAAATCCAATAGGAGAAGCTTAGATTCAGGGACAGAATGACCATGAAAGAGGAGAAAGGTTTTGTAAGATAGTAGATTGCTGCTTGGAGATGCAATCTACAATCTCAGTTTGAGGCCAGATCAAGGTGAAATAGTGCTCTGGCCTAATAGATGCATTCATCTAATTTTCTGCTCAATTAGAAATCAGCCCAGACAATGCATGAAGACTGAGGAGATTAAATAGAATCTACAGAAATATCTCAGGGAACAAAAGAATACAAAGAAGCTGAGTCCACTATGTTGGAGCAGTCGGGGCAGTCCTAGTAAGAGGCAGTGCCTCTTCTGGGAACTTCTCTGTGCTGAATGAATTGTGGTATTCAAAATTACTTCTACACTAGTAAATAAAATAGGCCAAGGAACTGCCCGCTGGCCTCAAGGCCAGCTGGAGTGCCATGGCTTTTGACCATAAATTCTCTTCCTCTCCCACTCCAACAAGGTGGCCCACCCGAACCATATATTGGGAACAATCCGTGGCTATTGCTGAAATGCATCCAGGCATTGTTTGTGAGAGCTGGTTGCCGTGGGACAAGTCTGTGCCAAGGACTGCACTGACAGTCGAGCAGTGGGGTGATGCTGTGCCAGTACTTGGGCCTGTGCCCTAGCCCTCTTTGGTTGCCTAGTGCAGATAGCCCATATGTCTCTGACTCTCAGCCACATCCTACTGTTCCTTCAGCCCTTCCTTGAATTCTTGGCTTGAATTCTTGTTTGTTTGTCTCAGAACAGCATTGCCAGGATCTGAACTGCCTTCTGCAGCAGGTCAGATCACCCAGCCCATCGTTGGCTGTTTAAGGAGTGGAAGGAGACGTGCAGTCCTTCAGTGCAGTGGGAAGCGCGGGGATGGATGCTTGGCTGGTTGGTGCGTGAAGAGTAACAGGGTCAGTGTCCTGCCTCAACAGATGAGAGCACGTATGGACCACAATGCAGATGCATTCACAGGGCAATTCTCCGAGCTGTCATTTCCCAGTCACAGCCAAGCTCTTAGGCTGTAATAACTGAAGCAAGGAAGTGCGTCTCAGCTAATGAAATGCCTTCTGTATGCAGAAGGCAATAGAAGTTTGGTAATGCTATGGCTTTGGAAAGTGGGATGGAAAGCGATTATGAAACCTAAATAACTTATTCTAGAAGAACCAATTTCTTCTAATTTGCAAAGCTGGAGAGTGTTAAGTAGATTGTTTGTAGGTTTCTGTGTGTAGTTACACATAGAAGTGTATTTATTTGACAAAACACTGGGAAAATGGGATGATGATCTGAAATTAGAGGCTGACTCAGATGATGAATTTAATTTGTCAGTGAGTGAAATTAGTGCAATGAATAGAAGACATAAAATGACTTTATCAAATTTCCTGCACAGATCTCATTTTAAAGAATGCACAGCACAGAAAAACAACTCAAAACATTATAATAAATGTAAAATTATAGTCACTTTTAGGATATGGCAGAAAGAAATAAAAAAAGCCAATCCACCACCACACCCAAACCCCACTGCTTTCTAGAAAAGTGCAGATTGTGACATTTCTATCATAGAATCATATAATAGAATGGTTAGAGGTGGAAGGGACCTTAAATATCATTCAGTTCCAACCCCCCTGCTATGGGCAGGGACACCTCCCACTAGAGCAGGCTGCTCAAAGCCCCATCCAGCTTGGCCTTGAACACCTCCAGGGATGGGGCATCCACAACTTCTCTGCCGGTTTCTTTTATCCAAAGGCTAAGAGGAGTCATGTTTAAGCTTTCCCAGTTCCCACAAAATATGGGGGAGGAGGCTGAAGTGTACAACCTTCTTGTCCTCTTAGCAAGAAAAGCTTTTCAGTGCTACAGATTATTAGGTCACATGTGTAAATGAGGCACACACTTAACTGATGTCCTGAACTGGGCTGCCTTTTGCCACAGAAGCCAAAGGAAAGTTTTACATTATCCCAAACCAACCTTCAAATAACACCACCTGTTGTATGGTAACTTCTTTTTTTCACTAGAAAGGTGTTTCCCTTGATGAAAGAAAGATAAAGGAGCTTTTCAGTCTTGCAGGGACCTCAGGAAGGTTTTCCTCAGAAAGGAGAAATCACAAGATAAGGCCAAAACATTTAAAAGGCTTTGATGAGTTCTCTCTCAAGTTTCAGGGAACTTGTAAATAATTGTGAAATGCATAGACTCTTTCTCTTCTGCCTGTGACTACATAAATTGTTCTGTGATTCATGCTGATAATAGCAACTGAGAGACAGATGATCAGAAGCCCAGCAGAAATCTAGCAATTTTTAATTGCTTGTAATCTTTAATTGAGATAGAGTAAATTTAAGGGGACAAGTAAGAGCATAAGAAATTTGTTAAAATGCAAACTGAGCTGGGATAAGTATGATGTCTCCTGCTGGGACAACTAAAATGTAAAAGCCCATCTAGAAGCTAGGAATAAGGGTTGGGCTATGGAAAAATAGAAACCAGCATTCCTTGGCTAGGGAAGCAGATGTAATCATGAAATGATTGTAGACTTGAGAAGCGTTATTTCTCTGCAAGTATATGCCCTCTAATTCACCTGAAAGATTCTTATCTGTTTTCCCTCCTAAAGGGAGATTATTTTGCTTCTTTTCATGCTTAAAAACCTATGTTTTGCTATTGTAAGGGGGCTTTTCACTTGTGGTTGCAAGTTGCTGTAGAGACTGCCCCAAACCAGACCTGCTGGCTGTATCTGGACTGGAGTTCAGGCGTGGAGATGGGTGTGATTATGGTACTGGGGATAAAGACGCAAGCTGAAGACAGTCACTGGCAGAGCTCTGTGATCTTAGTTTATCTCATTGTGCCTCTTATGTGACACCCATGCAGCACTAGCTGAAACCCTTCTGCTGCATCTTCTGTGGGAGGAAGGAGGGGAAGATGGCATGAACTTGTGAACTAAGCAGTCCTTTAGGTCCAAGGCTTAACAACCCCTCTCTGTGTCTAGCCCCACATCTAGAATGAGAAGCATCTTCAGTTCCCTCATACCAGAAATTTTCATGGCCTGCTTTGTACTCTGCTTTGAACATCAGAAAACTAGCCTGAAACCCAGAGTGTGTTCCCTGAAAAGTGATCTTTTGAATCTATCCCATGGTGCTGGCTCTACCACCTCTCTGAAGCCACAGGTTGAGAAGGAAGGAAGGTTCCATGAGTGTGCCTGGCTTTAACTCTCCTTAAAAACACCGTCTGAGTTCTCTTTTATCATATCCTGTAAGATGTTAAAGCTGGAGGTCCACTGAGTACACAGGAAATCTCTGATGATTACAGAACCAAGGTTAAGGCGCACAGAGTGAAATTTGGAGGAGCTCTTTGGGCCTGATGATGTGAGTAGGTAGAAAGTCAGGGGCCTTCCAGAGATGCACCCTGCTTCCCTGGCAGGATGAATGGGTGAGTAAAGGAAAGGAGCTAGAGAGGGAAAAGGCACATAGGTCCCTTTCATCCTGGTCTGCCTTTTTTTTCCTTTTGGGACATACCTAAAGGGTCAGGATATGTTCTCCTCAAGAACATGTACACTGGTGATGTACCTTGCTTAGGTCGAGCAAGTATAGGAATGGTTTCTTTTATCCAAAGGCTAAGAGGAGTCTTGATGATTTAAGAACAATTTTATTAAATAAAGTGATAGAAAAATAGGCCTTTGATACAAACAGCATAGACCCTCATTCTGCTATAGCCACTTTCCTATGATGGTACCGTGTGTGATACAGTCTGAACTTTACATGATTGCCAACCCTCTCCCTCTATTTTTTCATGTTTTTAAAGCCATTTCAAGTGTACATGTGAAGATTCCAAAAATATTAATACAAATGACATTAAAAGATGTTTCTGGTGCTCCTATTTAGACTGTTCTTGGCAGAGGGCTGGGTAGTTCAGCTAGAACTGCCCAGGCTTGCCAAGGCCAGCTGAGCAGCAGGTTCCCCCTCCTCCCTCCACCACCAAGAATGGAAAAAAATTCTGTCAAGCCCTAGATAAACTTTGAAAATGTTAACAGAAAGAACAGTCTAGAAGTCAGATGTGGCAGAGAGAGTAAAAGATCTGGGCAGTCATGAAATGGTAGAGGGGAAGGGATTTATCATGGGACGGTAGGAAAAACTGCAAAGGGGATTAAAAACAGGCAAGTGAACATTACTGGAGGCTGATGATATTACAAGGGAAATAGCTGCTTGCTGCTGGCTGTGTAGGAGGCTTGTCAGACTTGGGGAAGTAAAAGCATAGTGC
>VZRU01016807.1:727437-743039 GCA_013398155.1 Pedionomus torquatus | reverse complement strand
GGACAGGGAGGGAGGGAGGGAGGGAGAATCCCTGCCCTCTCCAACTCTGCAGTAACAACCTGGGTGCAAGCTGGAATTGCTGTGCTGTGCCCATGCAAATGTCACAACCTGAGCCTGGGCTTGGCCACATTCAGTGTTGGCCAGCTGCTGAGTTTTTCCCTGCCTAAAGAGCCCTGTATGGCCAAGAGGCGTTCCACGAATGAGGGAAGAGACTTAAATTGTGCCTTGCTGGCTTGAGGCAGTGTGGGATCACTGAGTGGAACTGGACTGGGATTTAACTGGCATCTAGCAAAGCCCTGTCTGGGGTGAAGCCCAGCTATGGCTCCTTGGTTCTCTGCTGCATCCCCAGGGTGGGCTGGTAGATGGGTAGCTGCCAAAGGAGAGTAGCCAGAATGAGGTGTGAGGCAAGCAGCGCCCTTCTGCAGCCCATCCTAAGCCACAGGAGTCTAACTGCATAAGCTGTGGGAGTCAGCCCCATCTCCGACCAATCCCCAGAAGGGAATGGGTGAGCCCTAAATCCCTCAGAAATGCAAGAGCTAAGCAGGAGTGGCTTCCAGTCTCTACTGCTCATTGATGCCTTTTGCTCCCTATCCAAAGCTGTGGGGTTTTCGGGCTGCAAGGAGCAGGCGGTTTTGTAGAACTTTTACTTCAACTTTTCATCAGGCTGTGATCCATATATAGGATTGCTCAGGTCCTTTCTCTCCCACTACTGTTCTTTGGGGCTTGAATGTTGTTTTGTTGGTAGTGATGCTGTGTTCTTTATTTTGGATCCCAGCTGGTATTTGCTTGATGTGGACAGTGCAGGAAGTTCTCCAAGTCTTTTTCAGAACATCAGATGCCCTTAAAGGTTTGAAAGAGCTTATCAGTCAGTGACTCTGCAAAAGTATTTCAGATGCGGTGCAGAATTAATGGGTCGGATAAACAATGAGCAGATCTTTTTTACTGTTGTGGGTCATAGACCTCCTTCTGTTTCACTGAGCCTAGAGTTTTATTGGACAAAAAGGGATTGGATTAGATTAACCAGCAGTCTTTCCTGAGGACCTAGCACAGCACGATAATCATAGAGCATTGTAGGCAACAGAAAGAATAGGAGCAATTGTATCCAATACCTGAGTTATTGCAACATGCCTGCCTGTTCATATGAGCCAGGAGAGAAAGATTGTTTTTCCTTTCTAAAGAGGGAAAATTGGAGGGAAGCTGTGCCAGAACCTTTCCAGGTTTAGAGAAGTGGAGGAAACACCTGCTACGCCATCAGCATTCTTGTTAACAGTGACTGCATGAGTGACAGAATCTGTCCCTTCCGGAGATGATTCAGACTCAGAAGACTCTTGGTAGTGATGACATGAACGCCTGGTAGCTCCTGAAAGCAGAACTAATGAGCAGTGCCACTCACTTTAGCGTATGGTTTGACAACAGATGCACATGTTGGTAATTAAGTATTTGGCTGCATTACATTATTTTATTTTTGGATTTCTCAAACACACACCCATTGCAATTTCTAGACACATTTGCATGATTTCAAGCATTAAACTTATATCATAACAAAGGTAGAAAAATCAGCATAGGGAGACTAAACCCCACTTTTCTGAAGGGCTCAGTAGCACATAGGCCTTCCTGTGCACTCCAAACCCAGGAAACATAGGATCTGTATGGAAAAAATATACATAGGGAACAATCCCAGGGACACTTCCTACGTTGAGCAGAGGTCCAAAACCTACGTCTGTGCTTTTGGACCAAACCAGTACACAAGTCTTGGACCAGAGTTTTCTACTACTGTATGATAACATCTGTCACTGCTTGTGACCCAGCAAAGGCTTGGAATAGCTTTGAACTTCATGAACTTCATAAGTACCTAAAAGCAATTAAACCTTGCAGTGCTAGAGAGCAGATTCAAATACTTCATCTTAGCAAAGATCTTCTGGAATGTTTTATTCTGTTCTTGCATGCCAGCATTTAATGTATGTCAACGTGTTAACGCTGACCTTGGCTACAAGCTGCAAAATATGTACCTAATGGTGCTTGCTGGAGCATCTTTTTCCCAAATTTTATACCTTTTCTAACTCAGTCCATATTTTTATTAAAACTGTCCCTGGGAGCCCATGAAGCTTTGCTGTATATATCAGATGTACTGGAGGAACAGTTGTCCTAGAAATGGTGGAATTGCTTCTTAGCCCACTCCAAATTTCTGTGGTAGGTTGTTAAAGAGGAATTAGGGTGCATCGCAAGGGCATGACGGAGAAGCGTATGATGGACTGGGGAGCTGACCTAGTCCAGGAGTAGTGCATGACATTATGGTTTTCCCTGGATGTTATCTTACAGGATAATAGTTTCCTTTTGCATGAAAGTTAGGAGCTGAGCCAACTACGTTGAACTTGAGTTAATTTTGAGAGCCTGAAAGCAGCATAACTAGTGAGAAGAGCTGTCCTCTCTTCCAGTGTTAGTAATGGTAGACAGCAGAGGTCCAAGATCTACTGGAGTATCCTAGTAAAACCACCTGTGATGTTGGTAAATATATTGAATATATGGTCTTGTCTAGAAATTCTCAATGTTGTTTTACAATTCATGGAATTTCCAAAAATTTGTCACCCGTCTTCTGAAAGTATAGTTGTTCACAGACTGCGCCATCTTTCCATGAAAAGACAGAGTCAAATTTCCTTGTTTTGTGCTCTGTATTTGTAAGCATGGTTCTAGAGCTGAAATTGTAAGATGCTGGTGCAAAGATGCTACTTCACTGACTAAGAGGAGTCTGTATATCTTTCTTGTTCCTTTTCACTGGCTGGAAAGTCTGCCTGCGTACACCAGAAAATTACAGCTGCTTAGGCTTTAGTAGAGGTTAGCTATGCTTAATGAAAAAGAATTTCAGTCAGTGTTGACACTGAGAAGAACGTTTAGGATCTTGAAGGAGAAAGAAATGAGAATACTAAGAAGGAAGATGTGACCAGGCAGCTCCACCTACAAACTGTAACCCTCCGGGGCAATCTCAGGTTTCTGCTATAAACTAGCATACAAAACAGATTACATCCTAACATAGACTACAAGCATGAGAGTATTGGAAATCTGTTGCAGGTGTTTGATGGTAAACAGTGTTTATAGCTGCCAGGATGGAAACATTTATATGTGTGAGTGAGTGCAAGTAGAGGGCAGGCCTCAAACTTTCACCCCATTACCTTCAAATTTCGGTTTTGCTTTGCTTTCCTGAGTACTAGATGCCCTGCGATTTCAGCCTGCCAGTGAATTCAAGAAAGCGCTGACGATTTTACTTGAGTGTGTTCTGTGTTAAAATTTGAAATGCTGGAATCACCTGAGCAGTAGTGGGCTAATTTATCACAGGAACAAAAATACACAATGGAAACTGAATGGAAGAGGATGAGTTCTGACAGGCATGCCTTTACTTTTTCAAGCAAGTATTTTTTGCTTGGGTGGGTGGTGCATTAGTTATATATACAACTCATGCTTTTAGCTACAGCAAAATGTGAGAAGACATAATAATAGCTCCTCACGTTAAGGCTTCCTCTTTTTTTTTTTTTTTCTTTTTCAGTTCAGTTAGTTTGAGACTTTAGATTATTCTCTTTCTGAGAACTGGGGGAAGTATTTTTAATACCTCTCAGTGCGAGTGGTAACTGGGCTGCCCTTAGATGAAAATAGCAGTGAATTTACTAGGGAGTTCATCCAGAAAGTTGGACTTCCAGTGCAAGGCTCCTGATTAGTGGCTCACAGTGGTTCCCAATCAGGAAGATAAAGAAAACAAAGGTATCCATCCAAAATACAAGGCAAATTCACCTTTGATGACTTAGTGTATGTGATGGGCCAAACATGCTCTAGTTGTATCTTTAATGATAGGAAAAGAAAATAGTGTTATAGCTAAAAGGGAAATGTGTTTACTGAGTTTTTGCCCTCCACACAGAGCTTGCCAATTCCCCACAACGACACTGTAGCAGGAGCAGGACTACTGAACCTGTTGGTCTCCTCCCTCAGAGGAGGGATGTCTATGGGCAGGGAGGGGATGAGTTGTTTACCACAGCCCCAACAAACCCAAGGCCAGTGCATTTTGTGGGTGGGGTGGATGTTAAGGTTAACAAGTTTGTTCAAGCGATCCTGTGCAGCAAACAAGTGAGGGAACATCCTGCCTCCTTGGGGTACAATGTTCCCCCTTGTTTTCCCTTTTGGAAAAAAAAATTTAGAAAATCCAGTTCTTAACTCCAACTTGTGCTGGAGTAAAATATACAAGAACATAAAATGGCTGGTCCACTTCTGTCTTTCAGTATTGGTCAACCAGATGCCTAGCAAGGTAATACTGGGCAAATGTAGTAATATTTCCTTATAAATATCATTCTTTCCTAAGCCATAGAAGTCTATGTCTAGTACTACAATGGATGTCTGCTTGTGAATTTGTGTAACTACATGTTGAGACCATGTGCTGCTATTCAGAATATCCTTTGACAAGGAGCTTCTCCATTTAACTACTGATTCTGTTGAGAAGTAACTCTCCTCATTTTGGCTCTGTCTCCTGACTTCTATTTCGTGTCCCTCATTCTCAGTGAACATTTATTATGCACCTTTTCTATGTCACTCTTGCAAAAATCATACCCCTTAATTTTCTGTTCCAGGAAATGAAACATCTGAAGCCCCCTCATGAGTGCATCTTTGCATGTTCAATGGAGGCTGTGATATAGGACTGCAGAGGGTCTTTCCAGCAGAGATTTCTTCAGTATGGGCTTAAGGTGATTCCCTCCTTGACCACAGAGCAGTCATACAGACACTTGTCTGCCTGAATGCCAAGGGCAAAGGGCAGTCAGGTTGGCTGAGGTGTGCCTGTCTTCAAGGAACAGTGAAGAAGTCATCCTTGTTTCTTAATGCGTGTGAATGAGGTGCAGGGATGAGGGACCGTGGAGTCATTCACTATTCATCCTGCTCACTTTAGAAAACTCAACAGGTCTGTAAGATCATCTTAATATAAATTACACTTTTTCTAAATTCTGTGAAGGTACATACACTTTAAAAAACTAGAACAGTTTAACACCAACACAGCATAACAGAAAAAATCTTGAAGTTGAGTGTGGTAGGACTGATTAGAGTTCAGGAGTGGGATCTGCAAAGCTTCATTCCTGCACAGAGTCCATTCTGGTATGAGTGGTCCCTGGAGCCCTGTGAGAGGCTGGGCAGGATGAGGAAGTTTCCACAGTGTGCAGGTGAAAGTTTTTGAAACTCAGAATGTCTAACTTTCTTTTTCTATTTTTTTCCTTTAAATTGGATAGATGCTTTAAAAAGCAGACATTTCTTCTTTTCTTTGTAGCTGTTAATTCATTTATAAACTACATGTGCTTCATGAGTGATTATGCTAATGTACTTAAGACTATTTAAACCCTTGTGCTGATTAGCCTAGCCATTAATTTTAACTACATTGTATAAATAAGATGTTATCTTAAAAAATGTATCTAACAAAACACCATAATCACAAATATGCTACTTTACTGAATGCATCTATTGGCTTTACTGACTTCAGCCACTTAAACTTCAATTTTTAATATTCTGTTTTGCTTTGTATTCATGTATACTGTATGGTGGGGCTAGGCTGGTGGAATGCATTTAATAGCAAAAATAACTAGTTGAATTTATATTTCATCTTGTCTCCAGGCAAAAGAATTCGTGGAGCACACTCAGCTCGTGCATGTCGTGGAGCAAGCAGGCTGTAACCTCTCCGACACAGGTGGGATGCACTGGCTCTCTGCCGTGAATTAGTATGACATGGCCCTGGCCCTGGTTTCTGCTCTGAGGTCTGCCAGGTGCTACAGAGCTGCAGGCAAATCACTTAGCCCAGCGGGTCTGGTTTTCCCCATCTGTATGGGGTAATGATGCTTAGCTACCTTCGACGTTTACTGATGAGAAGTGCTATCTGAGTCATAGGCGTTGTTATTAAAGGTATCTGGAGTGGTGATTTCTTTGGGCAGCTTCATGCTGAAGGTGGCTGAGGCCATTCTGAGCAGGTTCCCCTGGGGCTGCTGTGGTGTCGATGTCATTGTCTAATGTCATTTCTCGATGAAATGATCCAGAGAGCATAAAGAGAAATGAGGATCTCTGTTCCCTTTGTACTGTTCTGGAAAAAACAAGGGTGTTCTGAGTGATCTGCCTGGTATAAAAAACCCTTGTTGCCAGCTGGCAGAAGGTAAGGATGGGGCTCTTCTAGAGGGACAGAGCTCCTGCCTTTAGATTTGGAGGAGCAAACCCTTTGGCTATCTCTGAGGAAAAAATGACAGAGCTTGTTGACATTTTTGAATCATAGGATGGTTTAGGTTGGAAGAGACCTTAAAGGTCATCTAGCTCCAGCACCCCTCGCCGTAGGCAGGGACACCTCCCAGTAGACCAGGTTGCTTAAAGCCCCATCTAGCTTGAATGCCACCAGGGATGGGGCATCCACAACTTCCCTAGTACATCTTTTAAAAATTTGTTTTAAGACAAATTTAAATTAAGAAGGGTTTTGTTTGTGTATTGCTACATGACCCTGGCATGCCGTGAAGTCAGGAGGGCCGTTGCTGTGGGAAGGGGCTGCAGGGCAGAATGGCAGGTCCCCACCTGGCCCACCAGCATCCCAGCCACATTGGTTATGGGGCAAGACCATGCATCCCCCCAGTCCTGGAGGAAGCTGGGGAGGACCAGTGGTAATGAGAATAGGGACTTCTAAGCCCTTCCGCCCTGGCCCTTTTTTGGGGGGCTGGTTCTTCCTCTGTGTCCTGAGTGCTCTCAGCAGCAGACATTAGAAACAGTTAACTGAGCTCAGGGCTTTGTGTGGAATAGCTTCGAAGGTCAGAGTAAAACACAACATACTTATCTCAACTCATCTGAAAATTACCCTCATCAACAGTCATTGTTTATGCCTGATAGGTAGCCCAAGCCCCAATTAAGACTGTAATTTCCTGAGGTGCCACGAAGGCTAGGTGTGCAGGGGGAGATGCAGGGGTAGGGAAGGGTGTCTTTGACCAGGGCTTGTGGCAGCAGCTCCCCAAGGAGCCATGTGAGGGCTGCCTGCCCTGTGCTGTTAAGATCCTGTGCCAGCTCACTGTGGTATCCTCTATACTCCTTCTCTCTGCATCCATCTCAGAACTGTATCACAATTTTGGGTGGGGGGTTCTTTTTTTGTTTTTGTTTTTGTTTTGGTTTGGTTTTTTTTTTGAGATCTGGTGCTGTTAGTGCTGCGTGGAACAAAAACACCGATGCGTTTCCTGCCCCAAGATGGCCACTCTCTGCGGCCCAGACGCTCAGGCAGGATACAGAGAGAAGGCTGGGTTATGTTGTGGTCCTTGTTTCCCTTTGTTATCAGTCACATTCACAGAGTCAGAGGTCATCCTCCCTCCCATCCTCTTCTTCAGGGGAAAGCTGTGTATTGGGGAGAGACAAAAAAGAAGGAAATGTAGGAAGATAGTGGCTGGCCTGGTCAGGGAGGGTGGAATGTTAGAAATACAATAATATACTCACACACACAAAAAAGAGGCAGAAATGAACCAAGGTGAGAAATTAAGATACTGAAGGGGTGATAGACAATGATGTTTTAGTATTTACATCTTTTTCTGTGCCTGATAGGCAGTAATTGGTTTCAGGGGGGCCCTTTGTACCCTGTGCCCTGCTTGGGTACAAATGCAGGAAATGGATCTAATCCTGTCCTAGAAATTCTCAACTTGCTTTGACTGTTTTAAGAACTCTGATGGGAAAGAGATAGCAAATTCATCCCAGGATCCATCAGTAGCATAAAACTATAAAGCTCTGCGTAGTAGCGCCAGTACAAGTGGGGAAAAAAACAAAGGTCCAAGATAGATATCTGTATATCTAACACTATAAAATCACTTTCAAAAATGTGCTGTGGAAGGAACAACACATGGAAGAGGCTGCGCTACTTTGCTAAAATGTCATATTTAGAGACTACTTTGCCCAAAGGGGGGCAACTGCTTATACAGATGCGGCCCTGTCAAGCAGAACCCCGGCACCCGCCCGTTGGGAATAGAGACACCTGTGCACGCGGGTGCCAGCTTTTGCATAGACAGAAGCTGCTTTTAGGGTGCATGGGTGCAAGCACTCCTCCCTGAACATCTGCAGGTGCGGCTGCATGCAAAGAGACAAAGGGAAGTCGAAAGGAGGCGATAGTATGTGCCCTTCATGGTAAAAAAAGTCATGAGTCACACTTCAAAATACTCTAAGATTCCATGTTTTCAGGCTTTTCTCTGCCACCGGGAAGGGCAGAGTTTCAAGGACAGCAGGTAACAACCGCTAGGAAAGAGGATTGTGAGCCAAACAGAATGCGGGAGTGGACAGCCCTGAAACTTTACTCCTGAAGGTCTCAAAACAGCTGCAACTGAACGGCTTGCAGCACAGAGTCAGTGCCATGCTCTGTGTCACTGTTGAAGTGTAAACCAGGAGCCCCTCTTGCTGTCCTTATGGGAATGAATGGAGGGTGAAACCGAGCGAAGCGTTGTGCTCTCACAATAACAGCAGCACCAACGCAGGGGTGCCACACATCAGCATGGCTTCCTTTGTACGCATCTGTGCAAAGCGCAGCCTAAAAATGTGTCTGTGCGGGTTCTGTTTTGTGATAAGGCGTGTCAAGGTCAAGCTAGATGTGTGAGGGTTAAACACAGAGCTCGCTGCAAAGCGGGTAACAGTTGCATGTTAGCATGTATGCTATGTTATGACTTACTGTCATAAGAAAGTGGGGTTTTTTCCTTAAGTAGAGAGATATGCAGAAAGTATGTTGGATTCTAGGATGGGTTATAGAGCAAACCGAAATGAACCAAACCATGAGCACAAAACCGTGCTGATTTTTCTTCCATGCCACTAATTAGGTGGAGTTAAAAATCTTACCTACTTTCTTTATTAAAAAAAAAAATAATTCCAAGATTTGCATTTGTATGGATTTCTCTGAAAAATTTTAATGGTCCCGAGAGTTACACAGTATTGCTGGGAAACTTACTACTGAAAAGCAGAGACATCTAAAAAAGAAAGATGAATAACAAGAGGACCTAGTCTATGATTTAATTGGAATCAATGGGAATTGTGCCATTTGCCTTTGGTGGCAGCAGAATCAAAGCTGAAACACCAGCTGTAGTTTATTTTAGATTGTTGCCTGTCTGAGTTTAGATTTCAGATATCTCCACAGGGTTCCTTTTCTTTTAAGTATCTAAAATGCATGGCAGCAATATATATTCTAAATGTTTTCCTCTACCAGAAGATCAGCTGAGCCTGTAAGGTCTGTAAGTGAGACAAGCCCTTTTGCTTCTTTCTCCAGAGAGGTCTGCAAGATGTGAGTCTAAAGGGGGGTATTGCACCACAGGAGGATGTGCCTTGGGACCAGTCCTCCAAAGCTGCATGAATGCAAAGGTGAGACATTTGAGCAAGTTGGGCTACTCAGCACTTTTCAGGTAGAGATATGAGGAGAAGTCAGCTAAGTGAGCTGGAGATGGAGCAGCCTGCAGGGTGGAAGTCTCAGCAGGCTGTTGGCTGAGAGCTGAGCTCTAAGGGTGCGGAACCAGTGGGAAAGATGGGGTGGAAGAGCCTGATGTTGCCAAATCAGTCCTTAATCTCTTGGAAAGTGCTGCATTGTTGTGAAACAGAGCACAGGGGGAAATATCCTCATGTAGGGAAGAAGGAAAAAATAAGGCCTGAAGTCAAAGAAAGAGGCTTGCGGGAGGCAATAGGGAAACAGTATCCATTTTGTATAGATATGAGTCTGTTTAACATTAGCAGTTTGATTTGAGTTGTTGTTCTCTTGCTGGTAAATGTATATGATTATCTTTGGATGATGAATGAAAAATGGTAGTCACTCAGTCTTAGAGAACAAAGTAGTTGCTGAGAAATGAGCATCTTCTGCAGCCCCCTACCTGCTCTGGAATACTGATTAGTGTGAAGGGAGAGGCAGAGATCTCTGCAGGAGGTTTAGACAACCACACAGACAGGGAGAAAAGAGTGGTGAGCACTTGAGACACCAGATGACCAGAAGAATAGGTAACTTTGATGCTGGAGGGAGAAGAAAAGTTTTAGAAAACAAAATCTAACAAAATATATTGTCGGTCTTGGGTAGGGGAAATGTCTAAGGAGCTAGGGCACGAAAGTAGCATCTTTGTGGAGGCATATATGAAAACTATGAATATGTGTTGAGCTTTGTAACAGCCTAGTCAGGAATCACTAAAAAAATCACTAAAAATGAGATGAGGAGCATCTTAGAGAAAAAGTTGTGGTTTGCAGAACTTCAGAGTTTCCTGGAGTGCTTCTGTTGTGGGTCACTTTGTCTGACAGGTTTACTGAGGCAGAGCATCATGGCTGTGTTTTCTCCCTATTCCTTTTTATCTGATTAAAGGAGAAAAAAACTGGACATGGAACAGGCGCTCAGCTCTGCTCCATTCCTCTCAATGGATAGGACCAAGTAATTGATCAAGCCTTCATATTTCAAAGAAATAATGAAAATCCTCCCACTCTTCCCCTTATGCGCAGTCTCCCAGAGATGTATGTTACTCAAGGTGCCCTGAGCAGATGCTATCTGACATTATAATAGAAAGCGACTGATAGGCAATTCTCTCTTCTGGAGCAACCAGAGCTGAAGAAGTAATACAACTTCCTATAAGCGAGGACAAATGATGACTGAGATGTCTCTATCCCAATAAATTGTAGAACATATACTCTGCTGTCCTTGGGTCTGACCCTTGCATTTCTTGAATATTCTAATGTGCAAATAATATTGAGAGGAGTTTGGGGCATGTGGAGAATGCAGCTAAGACTCATCAAGTAAAAGGTATTAGCAAATGATTTCATGAAGCACAAAGGCCACCTGGACTGGTGTCTACAAAGGTTCCAGTGGCAGTAATCAAATGAAGGGCGTTTGTGCTTAGCTAAAAGAAACAGTAGAATTCGTGAAGCTGAATGTTAATGAGACTATTCAAAACTAGCCTACCTCTGTCAATTAATTTGAATGGTATCATTCTTCACTGAAAGACTTGTCAAGCTTTGGAACAGGCTGCCCAGGGAAGTGGTTGAGTCACCATCCCTGGAGGTATTTAAAAGACATGCTGATGTGATACTGAGGTACATGGTTAAGTGGTGGACTTGGCAGCCTTATAATGGTTGATAATGGTTGGACTTGATCACCTTAAAGGTCTTTTCCAACATAAATGAATCCAATGTTCTATGATTCTGCACTGAAGTTAAAGAAAATACCCCACAATAAACCTCAAACAAACCAAAGCAAACCACATTGTATCAATTTTAATTTGTTAACATTATTTTAGTGTGCCTTCTACAGCTCTCTGAGCTGTGATAAATAGGTGGGATCCATGCCCTAATTATGTACTAGGTTCTTGTTTCACTGTGATTACATCGTGCTTAAAATTCTTTGGGCAAATGCATGCATTCAGATAGTCTTTACTGACACCTGTAAAGAACGAGACCAATTAGCAGTACAGGGGACCACACTATTTATATTATCTGTGGTTCAGCTTAAAACATCAGTTTCTCTTTTAACAGGTTTTCTGTGTGTTTTCATGAAGCGCTTTTGAAGGAAAGTTGCACATGGGGGAAAATGTTCAGTAGCAAGTGCCATCTCCATGAAGTGAAATTTATCTATTCACCATCACCCAGAGCCTGACAATTGATTATGGCAAATGTATCAGCCCAGAGGTAAACACAAAGGAGTTTATTAATGTGGGTGGAATGATTGGCATGAAATAGAAATAGTACTTAGCATTTGTAAAGTATTATTATTCTGATTAAACGAAACAATTTTAATATAATGGTTCAAATAGACAACATCCTTTTTAAAGGTAGAAATCTGAGGCTTACTGAGGCTTGATGACACACACAGGGTCACACCACAAGTTTGAGGGATTAGCAGCTGAATTAGAAGACCTGACTTCCATTATAATGCCCTACATTAGATGACAATCCATAATAGAAAGAATGGAAATAAAAAAAAAAGGCAGATGGAAAATGAAAGAAAACATGTGTAAGTGTTTGAAATAAATATATGCAGTGGGCAAGAATGAAGCTGGTAATTGAAACCTTTGCTCACTTTTAAAGAGAATTAAATGTATTTGTAGTGCATTTGGAATAACAGCCTATTGAAAGGGATGATGGGGCCTATGAGAGAAAGTGAAAGCATTTGCTGAGGATGTTGCTAAAAGCTATATTTTTGCCTCCATTTTCAGGAAGGAATAAGAGGACAGATGGCAGAAATTTCCCAAGGGAGAAAGAGAATTACTAGAGAAGATCAGGATCAGACCTGCACAGGTGATCATGAAATTGAAAAGCCTGAAAACTCAATTTCTCAAGGTCATATAGCCCATGCCTAGGTAACCAGCTTTTCTGAATTCTGAGGAATAATGGGACAAAATGAGAAAACTGGGAGGTGCTGGAGGACTGGTAACAGTGTAGTATCAGTGATGACCTAGAGAAAATCAAAGTACATCAGGGTATTGTCAGCTGGGTGCTTTCTATTTTATGTATGTTTTCTTCACCACACTCATCACTGGAGTTTCTGAGCACCTTCAGTAACATCAGTCATGTGGTCTTAACCTTTCCTCCTGGTAGAGCCTTGTTTCAGGAGCAGTTTTTGTTGTTAGTAGTATGCGGACTGTAGAATATTTGTTGCAGTGGGATGGGCTGAGAAATGCATCTTGTGCCTGAACTGGAAGGTTGTAGGCAAGGGAGAATGAATTTAACAGTATCAGTTGCTCTTGGACAAGGTCTGGTTAGACTGGAAATTGCTGGAGGTTTAGCAAACTAAGGACAGGAGTTCCTGCTCCCTCCCCATAGCTATTGACCTTATCTCCAGCTGATTTGTGCCTGCTTTCTCTCTGCTTTAGGGATAAAGGCCCTTTTCAGACATGACCATCAGACTCCAGCTGTACAGAGGAATGTGATTCTGTTCCAGTCCCAGTCTAACAACCAGATTTTGTGAGATGTCTTGTTCTTAATGCTGTGGGAGCCAAATGCCTAAACATCTTGAAAATCTGTGTTGACTTTATTCCAATTTTGTCCATCTAGTAATTGCACAAGTGTATACAGTGTCCCTGTGCTTTTGTATCATTTGGGTAAGTACTGTAGCATGAAAAGAGACAACAGCCATGGGGAGAGTGCCCCAAAACCTGAAGAGGAAGATAGTGAGACAGTATAGTGAGACAGCTTAAATACTGTGATGTAGTTATTTATGGTAAGCATGATTGCATGGGAAATGCTATGTCTACCAAAGAGAATCTGTTTGGTTTTGATTTCTCTGAGGAAATGCAAATAATTCCAATGGATTTACATTGTGATTATTAATTTTTGGACCTATAGAAACAACTGGACATTACAAATGTAACACAGGGTGATCAAGCTTATTAAATGCTGAGGAGCAGGTTTCTAGTTTTAGGGAATCTCTTCTAGATGGATGTCCAGAGTGTTAAAATTAGAACTGATCCTTTCTCTTTTAGGATCCACTCTTAGTGGATGTCACAGAGCCTTGCCAAAGGAGGCATGAGCTCTAGGAAATGCTCAAAAAAAAGCTTCATTTCCCATGTTGTTGGTAATGACTTTATGCTATGTCAAATCCTTTTGTCTGGGCACAAATGAACTGATGATGGGCTTGACAAATGTCTTGCTGGATCCTGGTTGGACTGGAGAAAAGAAAAATTTTTGAACAACTAGAAAAAAACAGAGAATATTTTGAGCTGGAGCTACCAAGTTACTTGTGCTGACCACTGAAATGTGTCATCGGCTTTCCAGGATTTCATATAGCCTTGACTCTGTCTCTCAGAATTGGTAATTTTCTTTAACAAAAGACATTTTTTCTGACATTAAGAAATGACTTGGGATGTCTGTTGTCCCATACTCTTACGTTATTACTAAGACTAACTTAGAAATATTGAGAGTGTGATACACAGCATGTTACCCGTATCTAAGAGGTGCAAGCACTGATGCAAAAAAGACACTTGCCCTGCAAGTATGCCTGGTATTGCCCATAATAGATATCATGTGTGGCTGATGTTGATGGAACCTATGTTTGTGCCCAATAAAGATATTGTTCAGTACACACCGATCTTGTGAAAATATTACTGTTACGATAGTACCAACGCATCTATATGTATCAATCGTCTCTCATGGAAGCACCAGCTGGCGAAATTAATTCTTCCCCATCACATATGAAAGTTGTGCCTCTTACCTTTGTTGCAAATCATCCTCCTGTATTTTGTGTGAGCATCAGCTGTCCCTGTGATCACACTGCTGACACTTCTCATGTCATAACTTGATCTGGGCACTGCTGCAGGATGAAGCTTTGCCCAAAGGGACTGTCATACTCAAGGTCAAGTGGGGACATTAGGCCCAGCTGTGAGCTGTGTGTGATACATAAGGTTCAGATACTCCTAAGCCTAGCAGTAGCTCTTGCGTGTTATACCATGCACTCAAGAAGCTCAGCTCCTGCCTCTGTGTTGCTCACAGCGCTTAGTGGTTGAGTGCCACCATGTGTGCGGGCCTTCCCCGTCCCCTTCCCAGCAGCACCGAGGGGGAGAGTTTGTGCTCACACAGCATCTAAGTCCAGATCAGAGGTGTAGCTCGCATGAGTAGGATGCAGGTGGTGGGAGTGGGAGTGTGCGATCGCTCGCAGTCGCGCAGGATGACAGCTAACCAAGACGGCTTCCTCTGCCCACGCGCAGGGCCCAGCTGAGGGTTTTTTTTTTCCTGTTCTCGCTTGCTGTCAAGATGTGCAGCGGGCTCTCGGTCGGAGCTGGTGGGATGAGTTCACGTCCTTCTACTGTGTCAAAATGGGAGTGACTAGCATGTCCCATCTCAGTGCACGAGGAATCAGTTTCCAGAGAGGTCTGGTGGCACTGGTAGTTCTTGGTGTGGTGTTATCTTCTGAGAAGCAAGTTCCCGTTGTTGAGGCTTCTTTCTTACACTGAATACTGACCAAAGTAAGTTGCATGTTGGTCTACACCAACAGCAAATTTGTCCCTGGGTTTTTCATCCTTCAGTTGTTTAAACCATATTGTTATGATCAGTGTGAAGTGGGCTACAAAGAAGAAAATTAATTCTGTCTCGGTTTGGTGTTAGGTATTCTGTATATTTTAAATCACCTGTATATAAAATGGTCAACCTGCTGCTCATCCCATGGCAGGCCTTTAGTTTCTCCTTGATTAAATATGGTGTCTGCCTTAATGTGGGCTGAGGCTGGTTGAGTAGACCTGGTTATTGTATTTACTTGGGCAGTAATTGAGACTGATACCCACTGAAATCTCACCAAGGGTTGAATGAAATTTAATTCTATTTCAGTAAAAGGTGCTGCTTTGTATGATGCCCTGCACTGTGGTTCATCACTGAGACTCCTCAGTGCACCAGTAATAAAAACAAGTAATAAAGCTACAGTTGATAATAGGTGAGGGTGTGTTGTTTGAATTATGGTTTACAAGAGCAGACCCTCACCACATCTCTTGTCTGCCTTTTCAAGGAAATGCTAAAGACCTTTTTTTTTTTCTTTTCTTTTAAATCTATGTGCTTTTTATACCTGTGATTCTCTGTACATTGTGTACAGCTTTCTGAGCTACAAAATTCTACTACGGATAGAGTACCAGTAGGGATAATAAATAGGAACT
>VZRU01016807.1:673269-713492 GCA_013398155.1 Pedionomus torquatus | reverse complement strand
TTTTGCATATGAGTGAAACTGCTGCTCTGGGACTGATTCAGGGAGTTTTCTCTGCAGAGTAGTTTTGGTGAGTAAACACAGATAAGAGGAAGCTGGGTTAATCCAATAACTCCTCCCTCAAGGGCAGGTGCAGCAATGTGGCTCAAGGTACAGAACAGAGGAAATGCCTTGTTGACACAGGTGATCAGAGAAAAGTGGCCAAAATTGATATAATGATATTAGTTTGCAATGCAAAGCCCTGCTTTCTCAAGGCTGCTATTTTCAGCCCTCCATAGCACATCTTTCTTTCACCTCCGTTTGGTCAGGCATCCTGTTGTGGGTGAGTTCCCAGCTCTTCTTCATGGTCTCTCGGTAAGCTGTGTTGCTGCAGTACAGCTTGGACTAGGCTGTGTTAACCTATGAGGATTATTAAAATAAACTCTGAGTCATATTTGAACTGTATGTGGGATAAGATAGTTATCAAGGTTTATTTTTTCTTATAATTAGGTCTCTTAAACATTGCCTCATTAGTTATCTTCTATGACTGTTGGAAAAGTCCTCAGGGGGCTAGTGGTTGTGTGTTTTTAAGTGAAGTTCACGGGATAAATAGCATACAGAATCTTGCCGCGCTGTGAAGGTTTTTTTATTAATGACAATTAACCAGGCATTTATCTTAAATCCTGTGTTCTTGTCCTGAACACTCTCCAGGTGCTATTACAGCTCTGGTATTCTATAGCAAGTAAGAACATAATATTACAACTGTCTATTCACACATGGGAGATGGGGGAACTGCATTAAGAGCCCATCAGATAGGAAGGTAAGAGTCTGCTTAGGTTTGTATGGAGCCACTTCCAAGTTTGGAAAGCTGGGCTGGAGTGCCTTGGCCTTGACTGAACTCTTCTGTCAGCACTGCTGTATTTGCAATAGCTCAAAGCAACTCCTTGCCAATGTATCCTTGAATGTTTAGCACCCAGGGTTTCAGGGATGGCCCTTCTGTGTCTCTGTGGTGTTCCTCTCCTTTCTGCATGCTGAAGGGGCTGCCTGGGCAGTAAGCATCGCAGTCTTTCCCCAGCTCTGCGGTAGCAAGAACTTTCTGTGTTGCCTGTCCCCTGCCCTGCTTTGCTCACGTGGCTGTCCGCTGGCTCACCTCCACTTCTCAGTGCCTCTATCTGATAAGACTGGTGCTGTTTAGATACGTTTTTGGGAGGTGTCGGAAAATATCCAAGGAGACATAGTTCCTTCTTTAGTCATCTTTTCTTCTAACCTCAATCAGGAAATCTTGCTCTTCAAATTCTGCTTCTCCAGTGGTCACCACAGTTCTTGCCTCCTCCTGTCTCTGCCTTCGCTTCCCCTTCAAAAACAGGAATAACTGGCTTGCTGCTCCTGCTCAGAGCTGGTGGGACACCACATGTGAAGTAGGAACTGCTCTGAGAGAAAAAAAAGGATGTTGCTGGTCCTCTGAGGCATACCTTTGCCTTTCTGCTTTCCACTGTTGAATTATCTCTAACTGCCACAAGTTTTAGGTGAGGTATTTAGATAGAGTTAACTGCATAATGTGGTCTCTCCAGTAATAGCATTTACAGTCAAACATTGCAAGATTTTTCCATTTCTTTCTTTGTCTTCTTCCTTGTTGTATTCTCTATTTTTTTTTCTTTGCTAATGATGGGAAATCAGGGGGTATTTTTAGAAAGACTGGTGAATCCAGGATGTTCAAAAATTTTAGCATAAAAGCCTTTTTTTTTTTTTTTTTCTCCCCGCAAAGCTGTGCCTAAGCTTCATAATTTAATACTTGTCAGTATTCTCATCAGGTCAAGAGTTTCAGCTGTATAGTTCGGGACAAGGAGGAAATAATATGTGGTCTAAGTGATCACTGTTCTATCAGGAGCAAAGAGTAGTGAGCGGAGACCATGAGGGTGGTACTTGTTTCTCTGCACGATTTGATGGATTGACCTGTGATTAATCTGCAAACAGAAAGAAAAAGGGGATAATTAACAACGAACATGAAATTTGGAATGCATAATTTGACCAGTCAAAGCCACAGATTAGCTGTTTTTTCAGATTCAGAGACTATTTGGAAAGGTTAAAGCTAGGAGGAGTTCTGGAATAGGCTGCATCAGCAAACTGGTACATTATTTACTCTGGCAAGGTTTTCAGCAGTAGGGAAAGCTATTCCAGGAGGTGTTAGTCTGGGCATGGTCAGCACTGGCTCAGAGTCTGTATAAAATGCAGATTCAGGAGATTACTGGGCACAGAAGCAGACTTTAGGAGTTGTAAGGCACCTCGGAACGTCAGCCTGTTGGACTACTGAATCTGCTGAGACGTCCTGTCCTCCTCTGGAAAAGAGGAGCTGGCCTATGTTGTGGAATGACTAACAAATTGTCCCTGAGGACTGGCCAGTTACTTAGGAAAATGTTATTTACCTAAAAAAAAAAAAAAACCAAAACCAAAAACCAAAAAACAAAGCAATGATTTTTACGCATATTCAAGATGCTAATAATAAACTGTCAGTGGAGCTCTGCCATCTGCTCATAACTGTGGTCATCTCTTCTCCACCGTATGACCAAGTGTTAGTATTTGTCATTTCACCCAAACGACTCATGCACTAAAACTAACAGTTTGGCCATCACATCACTCCTGGGAGGTTTGGACATGAATCATGGAAGAGGTTTTGGGTCTGTGCCACAAGTCATGGGAATTGTGGAAGGAAATTATTATATGCTAGATTTGTTTCATAGTAAACCACATACTGTCCTAGAATTAGGCCCCTACTTTACATTCTCAGGAGCCAAGTCAAAGACTCCTAACTCAGATGAAATTCCTCTTGCTGTTGGAAAGTTTGGCTGTCCCAAACATAATCTAGGTTTTCACTTGGCTTCTTGTTTACAGTTTCTTTTCTTTCTCATACATTTTCTCCTTGGATTCAGGCTTGCTCTTTCACGTGAAAAATCTGCCTTAATTACTTGAGTGGCTGGTCAGTACTTTTCTTTTGGTATTTATTTCTTTTCTCTTTCATGTAGTTAAAGATAATTTGTTGAGCATACTCACTTCACATTCTGGTCCATGCATTTTTTTCCTTTGTCCTTCAGTCTCACAGGGAGGCAAGGGTTATGAACATCTTTCTGGAGTTGGCATATACCTAGGGTAGGGCCCTGTTTAAGGCTGGGTTTTAGTACACACCCCCTCAGGAGCTGAGGGCATTTAGTACATCATACATAAACCAGCTGAGGAGCCAGTGAACTCAGCTGCAGCAGAACATCCATTTGCTATATAATTTCCCACTCTAACTCGCTGGTGGAAAAAGTAGATCAATAAACCCTGTGCACTGATTTTCAAATGGTAATATTTTCACTAGCATGCCTTAAAAATCAAATACCATCTCCTCTCCCCACAAAAAACAACCCCTAGCCCCCCATACTCCCCCACCAACACCAAACAACCCTCAAAACTGAACCATAAACCCCAGTCTCTGCAGAAAGAAGAGCAAAACTTACAGGGAGATATTGGGTTCATTCTGCCAGAAATGTATTGTCTGCAGTATCTCAGGTAAGGTCTTCTGCAGGGAAGTAGAATAGTTTGTGGGAAGAACTCTTAAACCAGCCTTGTAGAATCAACTTGACATTTTATTGTTTTGCCGAACTTGCTTTTATATATGAAAAATAATTAAAAGAGGAATACAATTAAGCTGAAATTAACTAAGACTGGATACATTCACCATAGGAAGTGATGACATCTGGGCCTTGACAAAAAACAACCTATCATGCTCATCCAAGTGGTATTTTGAGATGCGTACTGAGCTTAAAAGAACTAATATTCCATTTGAAAAGAATAAAAGATACTATTTTTGATCTTATTCTTTTCAGAGGCACAGCTGGATGGTGAAACCAAGCGTTTTCCATACAGATATATGAGAAAGAATTCATACTCCACCAAATGAGACCTTTACGCTTCCACCTGCATATTATGGCTCTAATAAACACGTTATCAGCTCATGAAAATGATGGCAAACAGGTGACTGGAGGATTTGATAAGTCAGCAGCAAAGATTAACAGATTTTTCTCAGGGAAAAGCTACGAGAGATTCCTTTATTTAAAACAATTGCAGCATGTGAATTTACTGCACTTAAATCATTACTGGCAATTAGTATGTGTCAGAAAGGTTGCAGCTGGCTCCAATTACAGGTAGGGCTTTTAGAAGCTGAACTTAATTGTACATGTGATAGTGAGCGGCTGAGCAATGCATACCAGCATAATGGTGCTCCCAGTGCAGAAAGGAGGGCAATGTGTTATGAGCCAGGAGCTGATTATTCTTACTAAGCCTAGTCCCTGCCTGCTAGCAAATAGATACTGAAGGGGAAAAGTGCTGGGAATGTAGCAGTTCTCCTTGCTGAGCTTCTTTGGGGGTGGGGAGAGCTTAGAAACTATGCAATACTTCTCATTTGCCCCTCTGTGGTAGGTTTGCCCAATTTAAGGTCTTGCAGGTCACATTCAACCTGGGCTGTGTAATTCATCCACCTCAAGGCCAATTCCCTGCTGCCTCAGAGTCCATGCAACTGGAGGCAGGGAGAGGTTTGCAGGCTGCCTAGGTTTTCTGATGGGGTGCTCCTTCTTGTGTAATTGTCATATGTGAAAAACTTTCCTTGTATGATGGCAGTATGTTGGGCTCTGCTATAATGACTTGTGGTCTTCTAGCTGTTTGCTTGGGATGTTTCTGCTCTAGTCACATAATCAGAACCTCTCTTAGTTGCATGGTGGAGTTATGGCTGTTCACCTTCCCCTGGTCATGGACCAAATGACCTTTTTGTCTTTTCAGTTCTCTCTGGTTGTGTATGTTTCTTGTGTGGCAAAATCATGATATTTTGAATAGAATACTAGGATGACATTGTATATTTGGAATGGGGACCACAATATGCTGACTGCCTTTTCATACTTCCATAAGAAGTAATGTGGTCCACCTCAACACAGAAATTTATCTTCAGTGCTCTTGAAGTTCCAGTTATGGAAGCTAGGATGGATGTCAAGGGGATGGGACCAGTCTTTTTTCAGTGGTGTCCAGTGACAGCACAAGAAGTAACGCGCACAAACTTGAACATATGAAGTTCCATCTAAACATGAGGAGGAACTTCTTTGCTTTTAGGGTGGCAGAACACTGGAGCAGGCTGCTCAGAAAGGTGGTGGAGTCTGTGTCTCTGGAGACATTCAAAACCTGCCTGGACATGTTCATGTGCAGCCTGCTGTAGGTGGACCTGCTTTGTCAGGGGCATTGGACTAGATGATCTCCAGAGGTCCCTTCCAACCCCGTATCATTCTGTGATTATACCAACAATTGGTATCTCTTCATAAGCTGTGTTGCTTTGTCTAACTCTTGTGCCCCTGTTACAGAAGCCTTGAAGCATGAAGGATAGGTATTAATCTTCCCATTTAGGGATTCAATGCTACATGTAAACCTGATGTGTGTCCCTGTTTCAAGATGATGCCCTCAGCTGGAGCCCAAGCTCACTGCTGGCTCCTGAAGGAACTTGTGTACATTTAAGGGAGGAAAGAGAGGGTGGAAAGCATGGTACCTTTTTGTCTCTTTCCTTCCTTCTCTCATATGTCTGCTGAAGGAGAGAGGCAAAGCTTTCGAGATCCAGGTGTCTCTGAGACTTAGCTTTCTTTTTCTAATATAAAGTTTTATCTAACCTACTACATTTTTAAATATTTTCTTGCACAATCTCAGCTGTATGTTACTGCTTCAGCTGAACTTATTCATAAACTCTGGTATAGCTGTATTTGTGTCTCCTTGTTCATTAGCCAGCAAGCAGCGCTTGTGTGGGCAGAAGGCAGGCATTCTGCAGTATGCTTGTACTTGGGCTGATGCATGGAGCGCAAGCATCCTATTGATTCTTTGTATTGCTCATAAACCCATGTTTGATCAGCAGGACATCTACCATGAAACTCATTAGAGCTGCTATTTTGGGAAAGCAGGGTGATGTTTCACATACCATGTGCTAATGTGAAAAGGATGCCATGCTTGTAAAACTAAACTGAAACTTTGTTGGAGAAGCATTAAGCATTCCAGCAGTGCACACAGACTGACTTTCCAGTAATTCCTCCAAAGTCTTCCCTCTTACAACTTTTCTACTTACCTCCAAGTTCTGCAAATGTTGCTATAATGTTGATAATCTGTTTTAAATCCCTAGCTCTTTCTCTGAGTTTTTGAGATGGTTAAGAGTAATGAAGTAACAACTTGGACCTGGGAAAAAAGATTCTGGTATTCCCAACGTCTTCCTACGTAAATGCACTTTTCTTAGGATCAGCACCAACAGAGGTACTTGCTGCTGCATGGTCAGCTAGGGTAGTTGTTTGGAAATTTAACTAATTTGTTGTGTGAGACCTTTGTAAACAGAAACACCACTGTCTCTCTCCATGTGATTTGTTCAAAAGCAGCAGACCCACTTTTTTTACACAAAACCATGTTTCCTCTACAAGAAATGATCTGTCATAGGTCCAGTAGCTAATGTCTGTTCTGCCCCATTTAATACAGCTTGAGGAGTGCCCACAGTGCTGTGGGGCCTGTGGCTGGAGTTCCTAAACAGCTCCGTGTTGCCATGCAATGGCACTTCCAGCATCAGCTGGATTCAACCTCAGCTAGGTTGTGCACTCTTTGTTGCTGTCAGCTCCTGAGCACAGAAATGCTGACAGTGGAGACAGAAATCCACAAGAAACTTGGAATATCTTAAAGCAGCATGTACTCCATCCCTTTCCCAGCTTTGTTTTGGTGTCTCAAGAGAGAGGCCTGGTGTATGTATGGGAGCGATGTCATATTTGGGGCACTTAGAGCTGTGCACTACAATGGAGTGGGTGGGAGCATTTTGAGGGGAGCTGTATTAGCCATTATTGATGCTAAATCTAACATTTTATTCTGTTTAATTGTGCAGAGAGCTGAACTTTAGCATTACTGGGTCTAGAGAGGAGCTGTAGAAAATAGGAAAGGTGAAGAGCAGTGCTCATTTGGCACATGTCCCTTCTCACTAGATGATCTGGACAGACTTTCTGGAGGCTACCAGAGGGTCAGAGGAGGGCTGTTTGGGATACTGCAGGGCCATGGGGCTGTACTGTTGTCACCTCCCTATGAGTGCCCCACTGGCATTGTGTTAGGTCTGTGAGCTGCCTTCAGCTTCTTCTTTGGTAGAGTCAGTGTTGTCAACTCCATGTAGTTCCTGCAGCTCTCCATGCATACCAGAAAGAGACAGCTCCTTTTATTTTTAAAATGAAAGCAGAGATGATCATCTTGTAAAGTAATTGTTGGGATGATTTTGCCTTCTAAGAAACAAAACATTACTGTTCTTAGTGCAAATTTAAACAAATGCAACACTGCTCTTTATGGAAACTGCCATGGGCTATGCAAGCAAGTTCATGTCATGAGAAAACCAGGCTGCTAATGGGCTGTCCTGCGTCTTGTTGGCTACATCTCTCTTTGAGGACTCGAAGAACCATACAGATTTAATTATATTTCCATAGCTGAATACCCTGCTTATTTTGTGGGAACAACCTCCATCTAAGGCAATTCACTGTGAAGAATGGAGGTTGCAAATAGATTTCTCTCCCTTAGTGGATTTATTTAATGGGAAAAGGTTCTGGGGGAGTAAAGTTCTGGGGAAGTAAATCCAACCTCACACGTAGGACGTATTTGTTCACATGCAGGACTCCAACAATTTGTTCTGCTCTCCCACAGCTCGTGTATTAGAAGAACTTAGGAATGGTATACAAGAGACTTAAAGATACAGCATTACAGTACTAAATAAGGAACTCCTTGTCCCTCTTTAGTGTTGAGTCCTTCTTAAATGTTTTCTTTTGTCTTTAGTCATTATAATCACATCTCTTGCCAGCATTGACTATACAGATCCATTGGGGCCTTTTGGTGAGATCTGGGAGAACTTTTGTAACCCTGCTAGCTCCTCTGGCTTTGTGTTCTAGGGCATAGCATTTTAGCTTTCTGGGCTCCGGTACAGTATGCTATGAAACAGCTATAGGAGTAACTATAGAGGAGCGTAATGGCATATGAGAGCTGCAGATGTGTAAAATGACCTGTGAGTTCTTCCATGAAAAACATGCTCTAAATATAAATTTTTATTGCTTTAAATTTCAATCTGCTTATGGCTTTGGATAGTGCATGTTGACAAGGAGAAAGCTTCTTTGCTGCGTCAGTCTTGTCTCTGTGAAGCTACTCAGCTGCTTACATGCCTCTTCTTCCACTCTCACCCCCTCCCAATTGATACTGTCTAAAATGACTTTAATTCTAACAGTCTGCAGCACATTCATGACTATACCTTATGTGTGAAAAGAAAAGGCTTTAAAATATGACTTGATTGGACTGCAATCCTTTTTGAAAAATGAGTACTCTGATGACCAGGTCCAAGGATCCTGGAGTTTTGGGAACAACACCAGCTATTGCAAAACTTGGGATAAAAATGGGGAGTCAGCAATATTTGAGGTCACTTGTGGTCATTTTTTTTTTTTTTTATTTTTAGTCCCTATTGAAGACAGTAGCAACTGAAACTGAAATTATTATTTCTTGAACAGAAGCATCCTTCTATTTCTGTTTTACATTTAATAACCTGCTGACTTGTCTCCCTCCATGCTTCAAGCAGTGATAGCATGGAGTTCCCTAACAGCCCAGGTGGTATTTTGAAAACCATAGGACGTCTTTCTTCCTTAAAAATTCTGTCTAGTGGAAAAGAAGTTTCTTATTTTCACAGGTTTGTTGTCCCCCTCTGTGGGAGGCAGTACCTATTTTGTTTCCTCCACTGCCATTCTCATCCCCCATATTTCCTTTACAATGTCTTCTCTGTGTCTGGGCATCAATGGCTGGGCTTCACCCTCCTCAGGGCTCCAACTGATGGGGATTTGCTTTAACAGCCAGTCCTTTCGTAGCAGGGCTTTTTCTAAGACCTCTTGCTCCCTTGGGAGAAGCTGTCAGCCCACACAGCTTGTCTTGAACAAGGGAATATTTGAAGGTTTTACTTAACTCACTTTCACATTTTTTCACAGATTAGTATTTTTTTAAACCCCGTTATGTTTTTTTAATTGAGTCTTGCCACCAAAACAAATGAACATTGTGTCACCACATCTCAGTTTGTTTCATAGAACTGCAGCTAAGAGAGTTTGGAGTCAGTGCTACCTGCAGAAATGTTGAAGCCGATGCTATGTATAATCGTGATGGATTACATTCAAGCTACTCTGTACATAAATCTGGTCACACCAGAACAAGAACTGTGGAAAGTATATAACATTAATGTGTGCTCATTACATTCCTCCTTTCACAAGCTCCAAGGCTGTCATGCTGTCAGGAGGGTGGGGAACTTCAAGTAATGAGGAGTTAGATTTAAACATTTTACTAGAAATCATTGCAGTTCTTCATCAAAAGGGGGGTGCCGTGTAAAAAACAGTGCTTCTGTTATATACAATGGCTGCTAAGCAGTAATGAGTTCTACGTGTTTTGTCTTTTTATTGGTTGCAAATAAGTATTCTCATTTTGTAAGTTTATTGGAAAAGGTAAGATTAAAAAAAAAACACCTTGCAAACTGTTTAAAAATTATAGTGCAGCTTTCTACTCCCTTTGAAACCAAAGACAAATTTCCTACTGATTTTATCAGGAGCAGTATAAAGCCCTAAAATGCTAAGTAATGTTCTTTCTTCCCCTTGTGGAAAGGTGTCATGGGGTTCCTCCCTGGATGGTATTGGCTATATCTTTACAAGCATACACCAAGGCCTGAATTTGGCCCCACAGTTAACATTTGGTTTATTCCATTTGCAGAACCTTTGCTCAAAATGAAGGCCTAACTGGCCCACAAAGTAGAGAGGAGTTGTGTAGAGCTGGCAGCCATGTAAGGTAGGGTGTCTCCATCCATGATTAGAGGGTGGCTGGACGAGGAGATAGTAGCTGCAGTACCACTTTGGAGTGCTGTGCCTTGCATTGGTGCTTACCTTTCTCATTACTCGTTTTTCAGAACTGATGAGGGGTCAGAGCCCCTAAAAGTCTTCTTCTCTTTTTCAGGTGAGTGTGGATTCAGTCATCCAGTTTAAGTCCTAGATTTGAAACTTTTGCTGACGAGCCTGGGTGGTTCAGGCAGAGGGATGCCATGTTACAACAGGTATTCTTCAGAGAAGAGTGACGCTTTAACAGTCAGCTCAAAAGGAGGGAATTTCCTTTCCAGGCAGAATGAACAGGCAGGTCTGTTGCTGATCACCAAGTCTGTGGTTTATTCAACTGGGTTTTTTTTGTGTGCTGAAGGCCCTAGCTGGTGATAGGGCTGCCAGGCTCCATTGCCAGCAGCTTACTGGTGGCATTAGGGCTTATATCTGACTTCCTACAGCTGCAAACATTGCCAGCACTAAGATTTCACAATGCCTGGGACACAACCACCTGGGATGAAGGAGGGTGGCTTCTAACTGAATTCAGGCAGATTGAGAGGCTCTAAGGAAGGGTGGCTTTCTGCAGAAGGGAAAGCTAATTATCGGAGGAGAGCTTCCCCCTGCTTTTCAGTGACAGACCCAGCTGCCCTTGCTGAGTCTATTGTTGGTTTCTTATGTCCTGAAATCACAGAATCATAGAATGGTTGCAGTTGGAAGGGACCTCAAAGATCATCGAGTTCCAACCCCCCTGCCATGGGGGGGACACCTCCCTCTAGACCAGGCTGCTTAAAAGCCTCATCTAGCCTGGCCTTGAACACTTCCAGGGATGGGGCATCTACAACTCCTCTGGGCAACCTGTTCCAGTGCCTCACCATGCTCACAGGAAAGAATTTCTGCCTAATATCCAATCTAAATCTCCCTTCTTCTAGTTTAAAACCATTACCCCTTGTCCTATCACTACTCTTCCTGACAAAGCGTCCCTCTCCTGCTCTCCTGTAGGCCCCCTTTAGATACTGGAAGGCTGCTANGTGCGAGCGCACACTGCCGGCTCATGTTGAGTTTTTCATCCATGAGCACTCGCAAGTCCTTCTTCCTCAGGACTGCTCTCCAACCATCCACCTGTATTTGTGCCTGGGATTGCCATGTCCCAGGTGCAGGATCCTGCACTTGGCTTGGTTGAACTTCATGCAACTTTCACTAGCCCACCTCTCAAGCCTGTCCAGGTCCCTCTGGTTGGCATCCCTTCCCTCCAGCAAGTCAACTGTGCCACCAAGCTTGGTGTCATCAGCAAAGTTGCTGAGGGTGCATTCTCTCCCACTGTCCCTGGCTCCAACAAAGATGTTACATAGTATTGGTCCCAGTACTGACCCTTGTGGAACACCACTCGTCACCAGCCACCACTTGGACGTTGAGCTGTTGACCACAACCCTTTGAGTGTGGCCATCCAGCCAGTTTCTTATCCGCCGAGTGGTCCGTCCATCAAACCCATTGTTTTCCAGTGTGGAGACTAAATGTTTCTTCCCCAGTTCTGGATATTTTTTGATTTTGCATCTTCCAATTGGGTATGATTGGCATGGTGATTCTTGTCTCTGTTACCTTCAGACTGAGTTCCTCCAATGGAGGATGAGGATGGAAGCAAATTGGAGACTCAGCTTGTGCAAATATGACACCTTTGTATCCCTGAGAAGATGAGCCACCTCAAACCTTGATGTTCCTCCTGACTCCCAGACTATTGACTGGTCTGGCTCATCAAAGCCATGTGCTAATTACTACAGTCCTTGATTCACTACAGCCAAGAGTTCTGGGCCAGGTTGTGCTCGTGAAAACTCCCCTTCAGTCACCTTTGTCCTGTGATTCACACACCTGTATTGGCATGCAATTGCATTCCTGCCTCTGAGCCCAGCCGTGGCTTGCCGGTCAGCAGGCTGTTCTTACATTAATAGTATACAATGGGGCCCTCAGTGCTGCTTATTGTTCTGCTGAGTTTGGTTTTGAGAAATGCTGTCAAACTCCTGCTTCAGCTAAAGCAAAGGGCAGTGTGGTATGCAAAGAGAGACAATTTTATAGTCCCTTATAGACCTGTGTGTATAGATATAAACAATAATTTCAGTCATAAATAAATGTGGGAAATTCTAGAATGTTGATAAGCCTCAGCTTTTAATACTGCTATGTGTCTTGACACTCAAGTTTTGTCTCTAATCAAGAATAGATATTTTGACTGCTGAGATGTTCAGGGGCTGCTTTCTGGTGTGACCTCTAAGTAGTTGGTTTGCTCAAGGTGTTGTAGCTGTTGTTACCCTTGAGAGTAACACACAGGTCATGGCTGATAGAGATAACAAAACAAACACTGTTTAAAAAAAAAAACACCTCAGTTCTGAGAGCTGATATTGTTAATAATCCTTGATCTTCACTGGCTGCTTGCAAACTTGACAGTGTGCTTCAAGGACAGACTGTTGGTATTTGCAATTTTAACTAACAGGGATCCACGCTGTGGGATGCGTGTTGGGATATCATTAGGATCAGGATTACTGAACTGTGTTATAATCTAACCTGAGATCACACCTGAGATTTCCCAGTTAACATGGGACTCCCTCAGATCAGGTAGCTGTTGAAGCTCAATTTGAGCCTCAGAAAACAGGAAGCATTTGAAATTGGGGTCAGAGTTGGTGACACGACTCTGTCTGTGATGATGATAGATATGTCAGGAATTTACTGACTTTTTGTACTTATTTTTTTAAAGCTGGGCCTAGATATGAAAACTATTTCTGAGTTTTCCTGATTCCTCATTGTAATTGTATTCAACTCAATTCTACTAGGGTAAATTGGCATGGGAAAACTCAGGCAGAAGAGAAACGTGGACAAAGCACATACACAAATACACATCATGTTACAAGACCATATGGGCAGACTTAGCCCCACCTAAATGTGAGGGGTACACCCTGATAGCCTCTGCCATGTCCCGTGAATGGTGCCACATTCCCTACTACTGGGGGAAAAAAAGTCCTCTTGTTGTGCACTCTAGTGAAGCTGTGTCAGTAGGACAGGCTGTATTTATTATGTGCATGTTGGAAAAATGACATAAAGAAAAGGAAAGGGGTTATAAACGTAAAGAAATGTGTATATTTGTTTCAACACAGCATGCTACATGTAGCACTGACAGGCTAATTGGTAGTGGACTGCATGACTGCAGGCTCAGTTTAAATTCTCAAATTCCAAGACAGGAGGGCTTCTTTTGAAATTGCCGGGTGAGGCAGACTGAATTCTGGATGCATTTGAAGCTGAGTTCAGATCTGACCCATGTGATGAAAGCATGTAGGATATGGTGTACCTCCGATTTGTGACGTGCCCCTGGTTACCTTATTCAGTGCCATAAGTAGATACTGGACCCAACCAGCACGTGCAGTGCTTCTTGGGCCAAAATCAGAATGGATATGCAAGGCTGTTGAATGAAACTTAAGCATGGAAAACTTGAACACAGTCTCAGGCTTTTCCCATAGGCATGAACAAATCCCTTGAAGCCTCTCCCTTTCTAATTTTAATGATAGAAATGGTGCTTTTGCAGGAATTTACATAGAACTTGTATGACTTGTTTAAACAGCATTGCAGTTCTGCCGTTCTTTTGAAACATCTTTGGAGGGCATTAAAGCAGTATGACAGGCCTGACCCCGGGGGAGTTGAGGCATGGGTTTAAAAAGTCTTATTTGCTCCTTCTTTCTGCAACTGAAGGACAGCCATCGTGTTCTGCACCTGGAGTTTGTCCAAGGCACAAATTGTCCCCCCAGTTATTGCTTTCCATCCTCATGCCTTTCCGTGGCTCTGAAAGGACCTACAGGGGTTATGCACATCTCTAAAAGAATGCCTTTGTTTTTCCTGTTGCTGCCATAAATGCTTCACTGTAGGCCCTGGGATATAGGAAAGGATTGTACTTCTGGAAGTGGGACATCTATATACTTCCCTTGCAGCATGCTAGGTTAAAGATAACATGATGTTAATTGCCTGTTGCTGCAATATCCTTGTGGAAAAGCTGGTGTATTTCTGAAATGGAAGCATACTGCAAAAAGTCAGTAGAAGTTTAATCCCCTGGTCTGCCACAGACTGTCAGTGTGCCCTTGAGCAAGTTCATTGGTCTCTGTGTAACTCAATTTCTTATGAGTACGATTAAAATAAGGACACTTGTCTATTGTATTTGAGTGCTGGGTTGAGAAGTGCATTAAGGACTCTAAAATACTCATTATCTGCAATGATCAAGCCGTATAAATGGTTAATTTAGCTGTTAAAATACCTGAATTAACAATATGGCCAGAAAAGCCTGGGTTCTCTCCATGAGGTATTCCAGCCATTGCTGGTCCTGCCTGTGCCAGCATGCTGTACTGCCTTGTATGTCACTGTTAATCAACATCTCCCTTCCTGAAAGGATGTGTTGAAGGAGCACCGTTTTACTCCATCTCAGACAATGCAGGTTGGCTAGCGTCTCTGGGATTGCTCATCACAGACAGGAAGCTTTGAGGGGATGCTGCTACCTCGTAAGGGACCCGCTAGCCTGAGGATCTCTCTGGTACTTGGGTATTAACTGGGGATGGTCAGGGCTTCTGTCCTGTCCTAGATCAACATACTTCATTGTAGTTCTCTGCATACTGCAACTTGCATCAGATCTGTCCTGTTAAATCAGTGGAATTATTTAAATAAATTATTTTTATTAATTTATTATATGAAAAATTTTAGAGCAAATTCCTTTGATGTGTGATATCCTAATCACACCCGCAGGGCATTAGCAGGCACAAGGCACATCTGAGTGTCTCTAATTCCCTAGTGGTGTGATTATATCTCATAATATTCACAACCCCCTGGAGCTTCTTTACTGGTATAAATAAATCAATTATTTAAGTCAAATACTTTGATCATTAGAAGCTGCCAGTGAGTGCTTGAATGCCTGAGCTGTGCAATTCACCAGGAATGATCTTGCCTCTCAAAATGCTGAGCAGCCGAGCTGAGTGCTACCAGCACTTCATTTCAATCTGCTTTATAAATTAGATTAGAAGTCAGTTTCCAATACTTCATCCTGGATAGCAAGGAAAGGAGAACTTTACAGGGGTGGAATTATGAGATATTGCTGCCAACAGATCCTTTTATCATTTAACACTGCTGTCATAGGTTAAATATGAGCTACTGTTCATATTAACTAATAGCTATTATACAGAAAACTGACACAGGGATTCCAGCTAATGCACCATGAACCTGGTTCACACACACTGCACCATATTAACTATTATTTGCACATATGGATGGAAAGGAGTTTTGAGTCACTTGGGATATATGGCAAATTAGCATTTTATATCATATTAATGAAGTGCTAATTGCTCCTTGCAACCTTTTTTTGTGCAAATTGAATGGGTCCTATTTGCATTGTCATGTAACTGCTGTATTACCTTGCAGCACTTTCATTAGGATGAGGCAGCACAGAGTTCATCAAGGAAAAATATTAGCAATTGTGAGATAATTAGTTATGAAACTAATGTTGTTTAAAGTAGAGCAGAAATACTGCAGTTGACTTCGATTTAGCTTGGGAATATTTTTTATTAATAAGTTTTATAAAGTATCTTTCATTGTGCATATATTAAACTGACATCTTTACAAACACAGCTCCCTGCTCCAATATTTTCTTTTTCAGTTCCTGTTTGTCAGGGTGTTTTGCATCTTCTAATGAAACATGAAACATAGCAAAAAAAAAAAATGGGGGGGGGGTGNCATAGCAAAAAAAAAAAAGGGGGGGAGGGTTGTGGGGGGAATAGTTTATTGCTGGACATTTATTTCTAAAATGAATCACAAGTCTGGAACTTTTTGAAATTGTGAAATAGGAAAATATCTCTAAAGATACTGAGTTTTCAGGTGTCTGTGAGCGTGAACAAACAGCAAAGTCTGTAAAAAAACTTAAGAAATGTTGACAATGTTATAGTCTTAATCACTTGCAGGTTCTTCTTAACTATTACAGAAAAAAATATCCATAATAGTAAAATATAGTATGTGATATGTCCAGGCAGGGCAGGTATTTTGGGGCAGCAGTAAAAAAAAAAGTGAGGTGAAATCCCCTGAAAAGTAATTTCATGCTAATTCATGTTTCCATGATTGTGGAGGAAGCATGATTAATTTTTGCAATCTCTGTGGAGAAGGCACCCAGACAAAATGACATAAATCTACATTAGAGGATTTAAATGCTTTTGCCAAGAAAAAAGTGAGCTGAACTTTAGGTAGCACAGCTCTTTGCCAGTCAATTCATCCAGATTTAGGGCCTGCACCTATTCTTTTTCAGTGATGTATTGGATAGGGACAGACTGCAAGCTACACCTTAAGGCGGCATGACAGCTTTATTGCTGTTGCATGGGCAACATGTTGTCTTTGGGACATAGGCTGCAGATTTACAGAAACGTATGTGCAAAGAAATGCTTTCAGGTATTTGTATTATTAAAATAAAGGTTGTTAATACAGATTGACTAGTATTTTCATAGTCTCTGTGTACATTTGCTGTGTATACCGATACATTTGTGTAAATGTATGTATTTATCAAAAAGTTAGTTTCATCTTGAGAGAAAACTGAGTGATGAAACTGTGAATGATATAATCTGCCACAGAATATATTCTCAAGTGTCCGCAGGGGAGGGGAATTAGGTCTCACACCTCAAACAGACATCCTGAATGCTCTATCCAGCTGCACAAACAATTGCACAGACCGTTGTCTCAGGTAGGCATGAAGCAATGCAGCAAGTAAAGACCTTCTGCTGACTTAGACTTAAGAGTGTTTCCAAACAAGCACAAGCAGCTCAGCATATTTTTCAGACCTGAAGTCTAGATAGGGACATTTGCAAATTGCTCTGTTTTGCCCTCTGTGTGATCCTGGCTTACCTGGTGTAAAAAATGTGGATCATCTGGATTTCACCTGTGTTCTGTCCACCCAGGGGCTAAACCAGAAATACTTGATTGTGATGCTACGTGCATCCGATGTGTTCTGAACCAAAGGAATTGCATAGGTGAGCTGGACAAAACTGGCTTTGTGACATCGCCTTTTGCCTTTGCAAAGTGCTTTCCACTGTGTCTACATAAGCTGAGACTTGCTGAAGTCTCTATGGGGAAAAATATTTTCTCTCTCTTTTTTTTTATTATTTTATTTTTTTCTTTCTTAAAAATACTCCATAGCTCTTGCTATGGCATTCTGGGAAACTTCAGTACATGACTGAGAACATAAATATTATTTTATTGATAAAGTCAGAATGCATCAGCAGAGCCTTACCTGCCAGCAGTGCACTGAAGCTTGCTCTATAGCGTGCGTCAGAGCTGAGGTTTTGATGGGCTTGTTAGTTATCACAATAAAACTGGACCCTGTGGGGAATTGTTTACTCTCTGTAAAAGATGAGGAGGTCCTGGGTGTGGATAGGAGAAAAGGGTGATGTGGCTACCTCAAGAATTTTATGGGTGTATGTTAAACAAACAGCTGCGGTAACATCAGGAGGTTATCAGGAGCCTGAGGAGATCCAAAAGCAAAGCTCCAGTAGAGAGATAGAGGAATTGGATGCACATTCTTCCCTGCTGACAGGTATATTCCTGCATGGGTATATTCCTCTGCTAGTCCAAATGAGTCCGGGAAAGGAGCTGAACGGAAAAGGGAACTTCTGGTAAATGACGAATGCTGCATCTTGCTTCACAAGCCACTTCCTGTGTTACATGTGCATCTCTTCTCCAGGCATTGCTGACAGGAATCCTTGCTGAGCTCTTGAGGCCAACACTGGGCTATGCAGCTTTTAAGTTCTAGTTAAGAGTGTAGTCTAAGCTAGTGACTAGCAAAAGTCATTAATGTGCGGCACAGTGTTCGGTTTCGGTGGCTGGTGAATTCAACTTCACTACAATTCCCTGCAGTTATTTTATCTGGATGAAAAGGCACCGCAGATTTCCTCCACTGGCTGTGCCTACAGGAATAAAGAACTCTGAGCGAGTGTGTAGCAAAGCCAGCAAGTGTGTGCCAAGGCTGGGTGGGGGCTACAAATCAGGCTTGGAGGCACCTTGTTGCAGTGACATGGAGGAAACTTCTATTGCTGAGATATGTATCTCTTCCTTTTTTAAAAAAAAAAAAAAAAAAAAAATTAAAAGGAACACTTCATTCTACAGTCTGGTGAGTAAGAAGCTTTTCAGACACCTAGAATGGGTAATGAGAAAAGTTAATAGTTTGGAGTCCAAAGCAAAGTTTGTGTGACCTCAGAAAGGGAGAGAGAAAGAGAGAGAGAGTCTTTAAGAGAATGAGAAGAATCTAAAAATATTGATTTCAATTTGCCATGGGAGGGAGCAGGAGAAACAAGCCACTGGAACAAGTTCCTGAAGCTTCTTGCTAGCTGGAATGTTGAACATTAGAGTGAAAACAAACATTTCTATAAGGTTTGCCTTCCCAGAAAAGATTATGTCCAGTCCCTTTCACCTTGCATGCTATTGCTGGCAGTTTCTGATCCTGTTTGAAATTGCAAAGAAGGCAGGACTTTCAGCGCATTAATTAGGTAACAGCGGTTTGTGGAAAAAGGGGAAAACCTATGGAGGGCATCTTACTTTGGGGGGGTGTGTGTCTAGGTGGCAGGCACACTTGGGAAGGGCTGTGCTTGGCCTCTGGGGCCAAAGGGAGAAGAAGAGGGGATGGTCACGCTCTGCACAGAAACCCAAGGCAGCACCCGACGTTCAGCAGAGCCCTTCCAGGAGTGCCTGTGTCAGATAGCCCTCTCCTTTCCCCAAATGTAGGCCTTGGTGCAGATTTCTTGAGGCATCCTGAGCCTGCGTGATTCAATTCTGCATTTTGTGTGATTTCTGTCTGATCACTGTCTCAGGAATATTGCTCTGGGGTTAGAAGCCCCAGCACATCCTGCTTTAGATGGCCCACCTTTCCCTTGATGGAGGAGGGTACATGTGTCTCCAGCTGAGCAGGCAGGAAGGAAGCTTTGATATTTGACTTGACTTTTTCCTCTTTAATATGGAGTCCAAGCAAAATCACAGTCCCTGTATCTTGGCATCTTTGAGAATAATGGAGTGACTGAAATAAGGTGATAAATTGAAATGTGGAAATGAAAATTGCTTAAAATCAATGCATCTGAAGGTTACCGGGCTATTAACATGAGATGAACTTTCTTGTGACCTATATGCATGCAAAGATTGACACCTATAAGGATCAAAGGAGCTTATGAAAGGCTAGAGTACATGAGAGGAAATTGAAAATGTGTAGGTTGTCGATCTCAAGAGTGGCTTTTATTAGTTATTGTACATAATAACTATTGTGTCAGAAATGAAAGGGATTAACTCTCACCCAAGGTACTGCACCTGAGCAAATATTGTCTTGCCTGGTTGAAATTTGTGCCAACACAAAGAAGACCTGGTATGAAGCTATGTACTGCTTAAGTCTCACTTAAGTCTTCAAAATGAGGATTATGCAGGATTTTGGTGGTGCAAAAGTATAGGGACAAATATCAACCCTTATATTAGTGTAGTGTGTATCCCCAGGGCTTTTGGAGCAATGTAGAGCTTCACCAGAACACAGGAAAAGTACTTTCTCTGCAGACTGACCATTTTACAGATTTGAGAGTTTTTCATGCCACTGAACCGAAGCTCTGAAGGGATGTTAGAGAGAAATTAACTGGGTAAGTGGCTTTTAACAGCTGAATGTTTTATTCTGTGCTGCATTTTCCAATGGCTCAAATGCTTTGGTCTATGTGAGGAAGCAGGAGAATATTTTGCTGTGGTTAATAGGGTTTCCTGAGAAATACTTATATGGGACTGCAGTTGACAGTTTGTTGTTGGAAGTGTGAACAGAAAACAGTTGAAATTTCAGAATGAAAATAACAAACATTTTCAGGCCAGAAGAAGAAAATTCTCTGTCTTTAGTACAAAGGAAATATTTTTCATGCTGAATCCTTTTGTCTAGATCTGCTTTCAGCAGATGACACCCACTTTTCAATCGCACTCTTACATCTGTGCTCAGTTTGCACACCTCTTGCTAAATATTTTCCTGTTTGTGGAAGAATGGTGGAATGGTTTCACAAGAACGCAGACCATTTACTTGACAGCCCTTCCCATATTTAATTGTCTGTCTTCAGTGATAAGGCGTGCCTATGTAATCTGGACTGTAACCACCAGAGGAGAAAGGAGTAGGATATAATGTACACTCAGTATTTTCAGAAAAGCCTTTCTTAGTTTTTTGGGGGATTCCTGTGTTTATTATGTCTTCCCCTCCTCCTGCCATGACACAGGTTGAGGGAAAAACAAATGGGGAACCTCATGATGTCTTTCTGTAAAGCTGACCTTCCTGTGCATTAGCCTGTTTCCAGGGATACCTTGTAGAGACCTGTTTTTTGCATGTATGTTCCAAGACATGGAGATCACTAAGAGAGTGTAAGAGCCTTGGAGACATTGTTGTATAGAACTGCTCTTTCTGAGAGGATGTTTGAAACTGCTTTGAAAATGCAAAGTTTTTGAGGGGTTTGTGTCACCTGCTACCCTCATTATAGTTTCCACATCATAAAAACACTTCCCTATAAAGCTAGTGTTGAACATTGAGCCTTGCTGTATGGCTGACTTAATAGAGTTATTGGTTAGATTGAAGGATCATTTTACTTCCCCGCGCCACCCACCCAATTTTTCACTTAAATGCTTTTCAAGCCAAATGTATCCTGATCTGATTTTATTAAATTCATTTGTCCTGGGCTCCCCTCCTATTTAATTTGATTTTACACATATGACTGTAAACAGTATGTTTTTATATCTTGCATCAGTATAGTGGTTATGTTCTGATCTGAAGCTGATTAGTGATCTGAGGAAGGCAGATCAGTCTGGCTTTGGTAAAGTGATCACAGATCTTTCCCTGGTGGCACTCATGGTTCTCTACCTTCCTGTCAATCCAGAGTAGAGCACCAGAGCAAAGATTGTTCCTCCTGGTGAAAGGAAATCTAATTTACTAGGCTTACATAGTACTGCAATCAGCATGTTTATAGCTAGTGGTAATTATATTGGGTTTGTTGGCTGATAAATTGATCCCATCCTACTCCTGCGAGCCTTTGGATATTGTGTTTCTTGTGTTGCCCTGGCCAGTATCTGCCAGTGTCATTTGCTTTTGCTTTACAGCCTTTGCTGGCAAAACCTCGGGCTTCCCTTTTGCTCCTTTGAGTAGCTGATAATCAATAACAATAGTATTTACAAGTGAGAATGAATAGTTTTCATGCCAGAAGCCCTTTATGCTTTTCTGATGTATGAGGAGGCTGTAGGGTGGTGATGGACTCCCTTATCCTTCATTTAATGTTTGCCTGATGTAAGAGCACTGTAAAGTAGTTCGTTGTCCTCACAGAATTTCTGTGAGTTTGGCAGTACTGCTGTCACCATTTTGTAGATGAGTAAATTTTTGGCAGAACAGAATCCAGTTACATAACCAGCATTCCTCTAATATGTATATCAGATGGTGATGTATAGAATGTGATAATTCTTCTTTGCAGTGCCTTATAGCTCCTTCCCAAGTTTGGCTGAAGACCTTGCATTCTTCTTGATTTCTGTCCTAGTGAGAACTGCTCTGTCATCTGCTCCAAATTAATTTTTGTAGGTTTTCCCTAATTTGCCAAATAAAAATACTGGAACAACTTTTGTGTCATGTTTGCAATCTACATAGAGGTGAGGGGAAGTCTTGGAGGTGTCAGATCATGGATGTTACATCATGCACCTGCATGGCTGTGGCTGAGCTATGAGTAAGTGAGAACCTTTCTGTGCCAGGAGTGTTTCCTTTCAGTGGTCAATGTCAAGTTTTGGAAAGCAGAATGGTTTTCCTTTGATATGTTTTTGATATACCAAGGCGAAAGTAAAGGAATATGCATTTCTTTATTATTATGGGGAGAAATGCATTTAGATATTAGTTTTGATGAACTTGTTCCTACTTTGAGGAGAAGGAGAAAGGAAGAGGGGAAGAAAAAAGGGGAGACAGAGCATGTCAGAAGTTTTTCTGTCTTATTTATTTCTAGAAAAACATCACTGATGAGCTTATTAGTATGGCATTTTCAGTGGAAATACAGTATTTCTGCTGGACAAAACGCAAGAATGTTTTATCTCATGGAATTTCCCACTCAGGAATGGAATAGTTCTTCATACTGCCACGGCTGCCTCAGCTCCTAATATGGATTGAGCAAGTAGCTCAAAAATACCCATCAGGACCCAAAGACAGCTGCTGTGGTGGTTTTCCAAAACCTTAAAGGGGCATACCAAAAAATGTCAGGAAAAATCTTGCTATAAGAATTGTTAGTTGCAACATAGAAAAGATCCTGCATTTTTGCCACTGAGTTTTTAGCCATTTGTTTTGATTTCTGTCACAGCAGGTTCTGCCTTGAATATGCTGTGAAATTTGTTTTGGTTTTGTTTCATGTGCACTGAGCCCAAGCAAAAGCCGTCTGTGAAAATGTCAGTGCCATTTTGCTCTTAGAGGTTGTAGCTTTCAGCTTGATGTTGTCTTGTAATGATGCTATTCTTGTTCATCCTTGTTTTGATGGTCTTTTGATGTAAAATGCAGTTTGTGAATGAATAGGTTTTCTCCATGTTTATAATTCAAATTACAAAAGCCTATTTTCACTGACTTTTTAATTATGCAGCATCTAAACCTGGAGTTCATTTTCTTTCAGAAGAATCCTCAGGGGGCTGTTAAAAACCAAGATACCACTTTTGTTTCGGGAAGTCCCTGAGTCACAAGTACTACAGGAGAGTGTACTGAGGAAGTATCACTGCACCCTTACTCTGATCTCACACTTTTTCCTAAGTTAAGTGTGCCATTGGTTAGTGTTGGACGCATGATGGATTTGTACTCTCACCTGGTACAGCTCCATTATGTCCCCATACATACAAAATGTATGTATGTCTTCATTCATTGTGCCTTTTTTTGGATCTTGCACTTCTTATTATGCAACTGGAAATCACTTATGGAAAGGTAACATGTTTTAGGGTAATGTCCTAGCAGAACTCCCTGACTCTATCTGTGTTAGTAACCTGGTCAGGGTCAGGAGTGGTGGCATGTGATGTTTAACTGTTAGCATGCTCCATTGCATGGTTTTGCCTGTGCCAGCCAGTATTCTCCCTCATGGTGTCTGGATGTGGGTTAGGGCAGCAGAACGAGCCAAGGACTATTCCAAGCAGGCAGATACAGATGAGGACTTGTCTTTGGGGAATGAGCAGAAGGACAGAATTTAGCCATATGGACATGGGCTGTGCCATAAAACTTGTGCTCAGGGGCAGAAAATTGGCCCCGGAGTGCTTTATTTTCTATACCGAGGCAGCTCTGTTGATTTCTGCACTGCCCTGCCAGGCCCTAAGATCGAATGCATTTACAGCTCTCTGTATACAGGACGTAATTTTAATGCCTGGCTTTCGCTGCAAAGTATGTCATAGTAAACTTCAAGAGGATTGTTTATGTCACCAGAACCTTAAGCAGGAATAATGACTCTAATTTATTTATGCACATTCTGACGGCTTGTTATATTTTATTCCATAAAACTAAATGTGGTCTCAACACCTTGGAGTTACTGGTACTAAGTAATGACACCAGGGGAGCGATGGGGATTTTTGTCTCTGAGCAGAGAAGATCTTTTCCACTCTGTAAGGATGTGAAACCACTGTCCTTGTGTCTGCATATCTGTTGGAGAAAGGACCGTGAAACTGAGGGATGATGTGTCCTAGCTGTGTAACTGAGCAGGTTCAGATCAACTCTACATCAATAGTGATTGCTTGAATAACCCAATGACCAGTGACCTGTCACACTCAGACAAGAACTGGGAACTCTGTCCTAGAGTAGAGGCCTGTAAATTCTTCCTTGATCTCTAATATGGCTCAATTTCTGAGCTGAATGACACAGCTTGGGTACTCACTGAGGAGAGACTCAGCCTCTTTCTCCATGGAGGTCTGAAAGACAGACTCCTTCTGGTCTGAAAGGGTTGTATCATTTATGGTTGTGATTTTATAATTTACATATCCACAGTGTTTCCTCTGTCTAATATAATGAGTTAGGTTTGATTACACATTTACAGCTAATCAAGGCATTCATAGGAGTATTGAATAGTTCTGTAAACCAACAGGACGTGGTATTGGCAGGCTGTAAGGCAGTATTGACTAGGAGTTTAAATGAAACCAAAAGAAACCAGTTGTAAAACCAAACCACTATGCATTGAATTCTGTGTGACTTTGGAGTTTCTTCTTCTGTTCTCTACAGCAATGTCTATGCTTCTAAAAAAATGAGAGGTAACATTCCCAAGCACTGCATTGTCTACACTTAGAAGAGTCCCTGGCAGGCTTTGGATCTGGGCAGACTAGGATTCTCTCAAATAATTTACAAGGACCATTTAGGGGTTAATTACAACCAGGGGCCCATACTGAATGGGTACCCAACCATCTTGTTTTGGAGGCTATGAGCGTTAAATAGTATGAATAGGAACTATCTGGAACCAGCAGCTGTAATCCTGAAGAACAGTCCCAGGCTTGTTCGATTTTCTTGTACAGATGTAGCTAACGCAAGCTTTTTTCTATACCATATACTTTTGGAAGCAGTGCTGAAATGGGGAAGAGGAGAAAGAATCTGTTTAACCTAATCCAGGATATATGGAGATGACAGAAATCACATCAACACAGACATTTAATTCCTTGTTGAATATCTTCTATTGGTTCTAAGCAGTAGTAGCCACAAGAAAAATAACATTCGTGATGGGTGAGTGTGCATCCCTGGAATCTCAGTAGGGACTGCTAAGAGACAGAGCTGTAAATATGTCATGATATACTGAAAAGAAAGAGGTACCGCTCTAGGGGGGAACTTTGTGCATAAGCATTGACTCATGTTCCCTAACCTGAGTGACAGCCTCTGAGACATACTGGTCATTGCCTTTGGGCTCTAGTCCTAGTTTTAATGCATTATTTATTTATTTATTTATTTTTAAATTTCCTCTTCCCTACACTCTGACAGCACAGTTTCCAGGGTCAAGCTTATTTGCAAGTCATATGGAGAACAGTAGTTACTGCTTCAGATACAATGGGAAGGTGCTACTCTGACACTAATACAGGTGTGCCAATGAGAATGATCAGGTCATCATTCATTCACTAACTAGGTTTATAATCCAAGAGAGCAAGCTGTGGCTAAACTGGAATTCACGTGCAAAGTCATTCACCATCAAATTCTTGTGGCGATGATTTGGTTCTCACTCCTCTCCTGAAGGAGAGCTGTTAATGATCAAAGCCAATGTGGCAACTGATCACCTTTGCAGTCCGAGCAGCGAGATTTGCTTCAATGCAGACAGTGAGCTGAATTCCCACCTTGTTTGAGTTGGTCCTTAGTATCAGGATTTGAATCTCATATTCTGCACGTGTCACAGGGATGTCAGATTTATCAGAATGGCACTCATACATGTTTCTGTAATCACTCTATCAGTGCCCTTGTTGCTAAAGTAAATTGCTGGAAAAATAATGTGAAAATCATGTTAGTCAGTGATTTATGGCGTTTTTAAGTAATCAAACATGGCTGAAAATATCGGTAAGTAAAAATTTCGGCCAAATCTTGTCTATAACCATATCTCAAAATTATGTAGAGTACTAAATACTCCTCTGTCCTTTTTTGAGAAGGCAGAAATTTGTTCTGTTTCCTGAAATTATTGCTATACCTGTTGTTAGCAGAAACAGAACTTGAAGGTCATTGAAGAAATGAGCCACTGGGAGTCTGATATAAGTTGAGGTACACCATCAGTAAACTATGTCATTGTCAATCACAGGTATTTCTCTGTTGTGTTTTAGCCTTGGCTCCTAGTCTTAGGCTAAAGTACCTGGTTTCCTTTCACAAGTGGCTGGTCCTGACAAGTACAGCTTTGGACTCTGTTTCATCTTGTAAAATACATGTAGTTCACCTCTAGTTATGTCCCCATTTTAGACAGGAGACATTGGCAGCAAGAAGTAGCTGGTGGAGTTCTAACCAGCAGGTGTTTTGTCTTATTTGGCTGCTATAGAGGTTTTTGATATACTAGCATGATTTTTTTTTTCTTGTCTGTGAATTCATGTGAAAATGAATTACGGAGCTGAGGCCTGGCCAGCATTAGGAACTTGCCCTGCTTTAAATTCTCTCTACAGTCAAATGGGACATTTGGATGTTTGGAAAAGTCATCCACCAAATGCTTCACTATTTTCATGCACTATGGGAAGAGGTTCTCATCATACTCCTCCTCCAGAGAGATTCACCCCGAAGGACAATAGGGTGGTTAGTTTTCTGGCAGATAAGCAAACACATCATGGAATACATCACGGCAAACTTGAAAACTGGCTTTTCTAGCTTTTCTGTTCATTTTGTTTTACCCTCAAGATGTGCAGTTTCTGTGGTGTGAGGTATACTAGTGTTTATCTCCAGGTCTTTGATAGTCTTTTGAAACCAAATGCACACTGCATAAGTTATTTGGTTTAGTCCTTCAGCTAACAAATGGCTAGCTAGCTAGGTAAAAATAAGCTATTCCCTAGACTCTTATCTCCAGCCAATCAGGGTACCTGAGTATACAGAGCTAGAGCCCACAGTAACTTTTAGAATTTTCCAATGCATGGACATGTGTGAAAAGGAGATTGTGACTTTGTATGATCTTTATAAAGAGTTGGCACAAGGTTATGTAGTTTACTTTGGGCTATATTTTCCTAACTTTTTCACATATGGCATAGCATCTTCCTCTGGAATACTCTGACCTATATAATGGTGTCAGAATCTGTCCTACCAACTGAAGTGAGCTATTTCACACTGATATTGTTTCTGATATTGTTTCCTTTTTATCTGTTGAGATGGAGTGCTTTGGTGTGTATCTTGATATCCCATGGCTCTCTCTTTGGAGCTCTGTTCACACATCTTGATTCCATCTGTACTCTTGAAGAGGCCCGTTAGCTGGAAGATGTATCTGTCAAACACATGTAGATTCTGGACAACAGCCCTTTACGGGTCATGCCTTGAAACATTACTAATTTGATTTCAAAGGGAGCTATTACAAAATATCTTTTGTATTGTTAGGCCTCAGGAGAAGGACCTCAGTTGGACACAGTGAAATGCTGCATTTGCTATAGCTGTGGAGCCCCTTGTTGGAACAAATATAAGAATCAGTCATGTCTTTGTTTTGGAGCTCAGTACTTCTTCAGGAGGAGTCCCCTGATGAGAGAGGGGGATGGCTAAATGTCTGTTAAAAGGTCCAGGGGACAGAAACTTAGTGATCCACAGCATTCATCTGATGCTGTCCAAAGCTTTTGAGCAACCTCAGGAAATGAGTGGAAATCTGACTCTTGTTTGACTATCCTGAGTCCTGAAAGTCCTGAATCCTGATTGTGGGTGCAAAAGGGTTGAAGTACACATCTGTGCACTCTGTGGCAGTGCTTTGAAGATCTGTATTGTAGACTGTGGCTTTTTATGATGCAGTCATGTGCATTTTTAAGACTAAGAATTAGACACCTTTGTGCTTGAAGTTAAGCATGACCGTGACTCACTTAGCTGTCACTCTAACAGACTTGGTGTGAGAACCATATGGATGGGAAGAAGTAACATAGACTCAAGATGCAAGTTCGTGGATTGTGAGATGAGAGGCCAAACACTGAAGCAGCATCTGACAAAAGCGAGCAATTACTCAAAGTTTACACTTCTATTTGTTTGAGTTTCCAACATAAATTAATCCATTGTCTCAAAGTAATACCTTTTTCCCTTGGTAAGTGATAGATCTTCCCCCACAGCTACTCTACCATTTGCAGTTAGTTACAGTTGCTCATAGGTTGCAAAATCTCTGAGCACATTAGAGCTGTAGTAGTAGCTTGACAAACAGACAACGCTTGGGACTTAGTAATACTCTAACTCAGTGCAGTAGTGTGCCAAAATAAGGGTCATTTCAATTTCATGTTATGTCACACAGTTTTGAAGTGACATGTGTTTAATGAGTTTTCTCCAGTAAATGAACGATAGCAAGTATTACACTAATAGGCTTTGTTGATATGCCCACAAAAAAACAAACAAACAAACAAACAAAAAAAGAGTGCAAAATCTTTCCAAAAGCATTAAACTGATGTTTTACCAGAGGGGAAAAAAAAAAAACCACAACAAAAAAAGCCAACAAAAAAACAGAACAAAGATTTCGAACTCCTGCCCCAAGCTTCTTTAATAAAGAAAATTAGGCTTTTTGACCTTTTCCAGATGATGGTTTGCAGAGGTTTCACTGTAATTTATTTTAGTGTGCCCATCACTACAGATGTTGAGGCTGATCTGATAGGGGTAGGAGAGCATGAAGGGTGTAAGTTGAGCTCGTCACAGAACTTGTATCAGAAACCTAATAACAGGACCATTAAAGGAGTGAAAAAACAGTCCCTATGTATATGAAACCTATAATTGTGCATTGAAAGGTTTGGAGCAGTTTCTGTCTTCTCATATGGCAATGCCTGCTTGTCTTGCCACTCTGCCTGGTACCCCAGCTGGTTGTTCCCTGTCATCTTTCTATCAGGCTATGAACTCAAACAAGCACAAACTGGAACACAGGCAGTGCCATCTGAACCTTCTTCATGGTGAGGGTGGTCAAACACTGGCACTGGTTTCCCAGAAAGGCTGTAAAGTCTCCATCAGTGGAGATATTCAAAAGCCATCTGGACATACTCCTGGGTAACCTGTTGCAGGTAGCTCTGCTTGAGATGGTTGGATCAGATGATGTCCAGAGGTCCATTTGAACCCCGTCCATTCTGTGACTCCATGATTCTATGACTGTTTGATCAGAGCTGTTAACATCTTCTTATTCAAAGGCTTAAAGGCATTGAACAACATCTGTTACCTAATCTCGCTCTTGAGAACGTTGCTTTTGGTGTCAGTGGTGGCTTGTGTGGCACACAAAAAAAATTAGTTCCTTCAGTAAAGAATAAGAAGGAGAATTTTGATTCTTGGTGGTGTAGCTTTTGCATTGAGACCTGGTCTCCAAGGAGGACATGTGAAGAGTATAGGAGGTATTGTAAACACTGGTAATGTACACACTTCAGCAGTTTGCAACACAGACTCTATGGGTTGGGGTTTGCAAAAGTTGGTTCTTAATATTCTATGTAATGTTTAGTAGTCAGAGAATGAACTCCTTTGAACTGGTCACACACGAAGTCTCATCTTCTTTTTGGTCACTACTGCCACTGAAGTCAAACCGATGATAAATTGTGAACTGAGAAGTCAATAATGTATGCAAAAGGAAGTGTCCATCCTGTAACTGGGCAGCTAAAGTCATTCTCATTAAGTTCCTCTGGAGACGTATTTTTCTGAAAGGCAGTGGTTGTGTTATATAATACTTCACTTAGGTACGCAAACTACAAAAATGTTGCTGTGTTGTATACAGATGCTAAATTTTTCTGTTGTTTAGCTGATCAATTGCTTTTTTGGGTCAATGGTTATATGACATTATTTAACAGAGGAGAGCTAAGTCCACATAATTGAGAATTTAAAAAAAATAGGCAGAGACCATGTACTTGCTGTCTTAAGCAATACAATGAAATTTAATAATACGACCATTCAGTACCACTCTAAATTGTTCTTACAACTTGTTCTATGATGTGTTACTACCACCCAATAATCATGCCAAATATCACATGGTATTCATATTTTTCCAGTACATGGGCATGAGCACCTGCATGAGCTTCCACGATGATAATAGTTAGCTTACAAATTATTTTAACAAATTTTGAAGTTATTTTAGTCATATCGTATTCAGTGCCAGAAAATAAACAAAAAGGGTTCAGGGATATTTACGATGCTGTGCTTCTTATTAAATGCAGCCTGATGCATTTACAGTAATAGGAAACTGAAGTTGCTATCTTTTGAATGCATGTGTCATATAACTGAGAATCAATCAAGACAACAAAATACAATGGCTTTGCTACTTTTCAAGTGATACAATGCCCAGTACAATCAGTAGAAATTCTCTTTGGAGCAGAGATAGCAGGATAGCACTCTACTTCTCTTCCTTTGCCATAGATTTCTGTATAGGCGCACATACATTGTGTCACTGTTTTTAATAGGCTCTGTTGTCTGGCAGGCTAAGTTATTCTTCAGATCCCCTTTTACATTCTAGGTATGCACTGTCGTCACGGTGCATCTCTGGCTGATCAGCCCCCCTCTCTGTGCTCGGATACGTGCACTTGGAAGAAGGGCTGAGAGGGAAGGGAATTGTGAAGGGGCTGGTGCCAGGGATGTCAGAGCCAGCAACCAGCCTGGTGTTATGGGCTTGGGGGAAACCACCCCCTGGGACTGCAGCTGTGCTGTGGGACTGAAGACAGGTTGGATTGCAGATGTATAGTAATGCTTAAAGGCTGGCTGCGCTGTCAGAGCATCGTGTCTCTTGTTTCACAAGAGAATTGTATGCAGTCTTTGGGTCTTTCATGTCTGGCATTTTATTCTGAGACCCATCTCCCTTTGCAAAGACATTAAAAAGGGATCTAGCATGTATGTGGGTAGGATTTTTTCCCTAGTAGGAGAAAAATTTTTCAGACTTTGCATGCAAATTGTTGGAAAGATGGGGCACTGTTATATAAACTTGGAGCATGTGGAAAGTGAGAGGACTCTGTTCTGTAAATGATGCATTTGTTTGAATGAGTGATCACAATCAAACAATGCATCTTAATTGTTTTCTTTTCCTTAGAATAATCTTGCAGTCCAGGAAAGAATAATACGAACACCATGAAAACAGTCTCCAAACTTTATTGTTGTAGGGTAAGATTTTAGATGGGGTTATATGCAGATGTTGGAAAAATCAAAGTTACTGCTTCCATAATAACCATGACTTTGCCAAAACTGAATTTGCATTGCATTTGCAGAGATCTCATGTCTATACAAATGGGTTAAAAGACCAATGGTGGGGAATTCTCTTACTTGCCTGTAAAAAATATGTCAGCGGACAGAAAAAAAGGTGTAAATTCTCTCTATTGTTGCTTTTGACTGATACTGTTACACAGAACTACTACTAAGTTGGTGTTTTATATTAAACGTTTTTTTTTTTTTAATTTTTTTTTAGGACTCAACACTTTGTGACTTGCATTAAATTTTTGTTGTCCTTTGGGTGCATCCTCGCTTTATTAGTACTTCTTTAAAATTTCAAGATGATATATGCTGCCCCTGACACAAATGTGTCTCCCAGTGGAAGTTCCCATACTGGTAGGGTTGGATAAAAGGCAGTGTACAATCCTTTTGGCCTGATCTACATCTAACACTGGAAGCAGTTGTGGCATCAGGAGACATACCTTAGAAAGAAATTCAGGTGTTGGAGTGCTGGATGTGTTTTTGTTATACAGAGCTGGTTTCAGTACACTGTAAGAGGAAAAGGCTCTACTTAGTATTCAAGGAGGGATGAACAGATTGGAAGTTATGTTTGGGATGGGCTGTTGTCACTACTGAAAATAACTGTGGAGTCTCCAGGGAGTCTATTCAACTCTGACACATCTATGTTAAAAGGAAACCACGTCAATTGTACTGAAGAACTTGGATGAGTTTCACAAAACCACTTCAGCGTGACTTAGTGTTTTACCAGTTTTTTGAAGAGTGACGTACCTTTTCAGACAGCATAGGGATATGATATGCTCCTCTCTCCAGGATGATGAAAAAAAGTGGATGAAGAGGGGCATGGAAAAACATACTGTAAATGTAGGTAGCACTGCACACAGCTGCTGTGCTGGTGTTGGGGAGCAGCTCTCCACTGTCCTGGTCTGTGGGTTGCAGGACCGCCCAGAGTGACCATGTTCCACAGTCTCTGCGTAGATTTAAATACCCATTATATGAGACAGCAAAGAATCAGACCCAGATATGAGTTATAAGCAAATACTCAGTAGATTTCATTCTAGATGCAGGAGGTTTCCCTGCTCATTGCAAACAAGATCTGCAGCCCACTCAGCAGCTGCTCCACTTAATTGTTCCACAGTTTTCTTGGCCAAAATCTTTATTCTTATGTCTAAAAGAGCACCTTTAAGATTAACTGTGAAAAAAGATTTTAAGATGTCTTATTTGACCTTGACAGAAACACTCTCTGTTGGGAGACTATGTGTCACAAAATGGGAGCTGTGGGTTGGGCTTGGTCATGCTGGTAACTTTTCTCTGCATGACTGCACTGCAGCTTGAATTGATCACGGCAAGTAAATTGAAGCTGTTAGTTCATTTAATTGTCAGTTCTGTGTCTGTGCACTAAGTCAGTCAATGATTCTTCTGAAGTGACTGCTACTATACAACATAGCTGCTCACATGGCCATTGGATGTGTATTGATGGCACTAATGGAGTCACTGAGCCACACTCACATCTAACAATGTCACAGCTCCCTAGATATTGATCATGATGGCGATTTGTTCTGCAGCAGTGTCCTGAAAGCCCGGGCAATATCAGAATCCAATGTACTAGTTCATAGATAGGATGACATAGCTCCAGGATGAAAGAGGCTGTGTGAAACTTGAAAGAAGACAGTAAAAAGCAAAACCAATGGTTTTGTTGATACAGAATGCACAGGCTACCTTTACAGTCACTTGAGATTCAGCATCACTTGGACTACCTTAAAAATAGTGAATGTAATAATGATTTATTTAAATACGAAACTTGACCATCATATTTTAATTAAAAAGAACTTTGCTGGCCACTCCGAACCTAGCTAACAAGGATGATTAATGTTTTATTGACCAGAAGGTAGGGCAGTTTTGATCAATGTTAGAAAGACCACCAGCAATCTTAGAAGTTAGTCCAGGGAAAATTTTCATTTGACCTGAGTGTAGCAACGATCCTATTAGATCTGAAACAAACTTGTAGAAAACACCTGTTAGGCCAGTAGTCCACCTCACCCTGAAGATAGGATTTCTCTGAACTGCATTCTGTCTAGAGATGTATTTTCATGTTATTTTGACTTTCTGTCTTCTATGCTACTGTAAGTAATCACTCTGCCTCTTAGATGTTTTGCAGCCTACTAATAATTTGTAGACTCACCACTTCTGATCACTGACAACCTCAGCTATATCTGAACTAGTGACCTGGGGATGAAAAGCTGTGTATTCCATTACTGACCCTTTGAGAAATACATTACCCTTCTCTGCCTCCTTTGCATCTAAAGAAAATTATTTTTCTTGATAGGCTCTTTTTCTTCCAACATTTCTCTCTCTTTGTCTAGCATTTTTCTTAAAAATGTCTTTGAGATCTATCTGGGGGAGTATAACGATCATCAAAGATTGAGAAAGCACAACAACCTGTAGCATCAGAAAATTATTCTCCACATGTACAATTGGATAAGATAGGATTGATGCAACATCTGAGAATAATTCATTTCTTTTGCAGCAAAGGCATTTGATTGTTTTTTGCATTGATAATTATTCCATCATTCTAAGAGTTCTTCTAGAAAACAGATTTCTATGTACAAACTACAAACTTAACCTTTCTGGGAGAGGAGGTCAGTGATGATATTCATGGTTGTACAAATGATCTGAGATGATGATAAGTAGTTTGCAACCACCTCACAGTGTGTGAGGCAGCCAAATAAAGGTGCCTGGGGTGCACTGGGGAGAAATGGCACAGTTGCATATTTATTGTGCCGAGATCAACTTGCGGGATTGCGAACAAGAGTTAGTTCTTTCTCAGAATGAAAAAGGAAAAAAAAGTGTATCCCATTGGGCACCACTGGAGGAAGACTTAGCTAAATGAAGGTACTAAGCCTATTGAAATTTTGAGAGTAAGTTCTGTTTCCCCATTTCTTACTGTACTGAAGCAAGACCATTATAGGACCAAAGTAGTGTATCCATGGGAACGTAGAACTCAACTTCAACATTACAAGCTCTTAAGAAAGCAACTGGGTCTTTTTTTCTTTCTTTTCTTTTCTTTTCCTTTCCTTTCCTTTTTTTTTTCCCTTTTAAAATAATTTTGTAACAAATGATCTAAAAATGGTACTTTATGAATGTACTTAAGAAACAATAGATATGGTGCTTAGACAGGATGTTAATTTAATGATTAAATTCTCACAAATCAGAATTATTTTGTAGTGTGATTCACTGATAACATGATTGTTTTCAGGATCAGATTGCACTCTGCTTTGGAAATTTCTCAGAGTTAATGGTTCTTCTGGCTAGTCATTTATTCCCAGGAAAGCCCTTCTTATTGATTGTTATTGCGTATTAATGGCTATATAAGATATTTATTTTGAAAGTTTCTTGGTTAAATTTTCTTTATTGTATGTCCCAGAGGTAAATGAGCTGCATGCTGAAGTGGAAACAGGCAGTACTGTTTTGCTATATCTAGATATTTAAATGTATTTTCAAAATATCAAATCTATTACAGGAGCATTTGGCGCAGGCATTTAAATACCAATAACATAATGGATTGCAAGACTTTTGATTATGTGAAATCAGAAAACAGCTGGATGGACCATGTCAAGAGTACCAGCATGTAAGGCATCACAGGGGGCCAAATTTCCAGTACAGTTCTAGATACACATCCTCAGCACTGTCTGTGAAGAAGTCAAAGCTGTGTATGCAAATCAAACCATGTGTTTCCAGCTAACACACTTGTGGAAAAATAGGAAATTTAGCAGGCATAAATGTAGTAGTCCCCTTTAAATTAGTCATGCCAGCAACTGAGAGGTGATTGGATGAGTTTATCAGTGTTCCAGATACAGCTTATAAGTACTGCCTCAAATGATAAACAAAGCCATTAACTGAAACATATTTACTGAAATGACTTTCACTCATTGAAGACATTGGGGCACATTTAATGCTTAGTGTAAAGACAACAGTAAATCTTGCACATTTGTTAATATTTAAATCAAGCTTCAAAGTTAACCTTAATGACTACTTTGATGGAGGAGCAGGCTTTACACATTCAACTACAAATCTCTTTTTTTTACATAAATATTTTTTGTTGCAGGCTTATTTTTGATAGGCCCTTGCATAAAGACATCTCCTTCCAGAAGACTGGAATTTTAGGGTTACTTGAAATGAATGGATAAGGCTGTGTTACGTGTCATGACTATGCTGCCCCACATGCAGTTGGATAAAAAGAGATTGAAATACTACTGGGCCAAACCTGCAATAAAACTCTCAAATATTTCAGTAGAGATGATTACATGTGAAGGTACTGCAGAATGAAGCTTTTAGTCCTGGGCTTCTTCTCACGAGAGGCTGAATATATGAAGATATTTCATAAAACAAATCAGAATGGAGAACTTGTAATAGTCCTTGGATTTACGTAATTCATAGTGTTGCTTTCAGGCAGCACAAGGCTAGGGAGCAAGATGTAATTTAACCTTATGCATGTGTATCAGGATTTGAATAACTGCACTCTACTGCAGTTGAACCCCATGGTAAAACTAACCTGCTGATTAAACAATAATTGCAATGTGAGACAAGGTTCATGCAGAGATTTTCCTACCTTGTCCTACAGTAAGATAAAAGATCAGATGGACAATATTTTCAGAGTTCCCATTTCTTTTCCGAGGTCTATCTAATTTGCATTGCAAATCCCAGAACCTTAAACTTGAGGTAACAAGTGTCAGCATTAAAAATTTGGTGTTTGATTTTCAGTATTTATGAGTAATTAAATGCTTTTTTTTTTTTTTTCCTCAGAATAAAGTCTGGTTTTGAGTGGCTAGAGAATTGAAAAAGTTGTTCAGAACACTTGAATTCACTGAATTCTTTGTTTGGAAGCACTTGTTGGAATCACTAGTTTTTATACATCAGACACGATAAATATAAAATAGGTTCTAAAAATTAGCCTACCAAGAACTATTACAGGTGATTATCTTTATGCCCACACTATGAACTTGGGAGACCTACTTTTCACACAAATACTTTTTTTTTTTTTTTTTATATGAATTTTTGTACAATGGACACAATAATTCAAGGCTTGCTGCCTTCATTTGAAAGTTAATTTGGATGAAAGTAAGGTTTGCATTTAAAGTGCAAAAGCTCTTCCTGTAACTGCATGTGCGGACAGTTCTAATTCAGGAATCAAAATGTCTTCTTGTTTCACTTAATCTACTTTGAAAATAGAAGTGTTTAGCTTAATCCTTCATTGAACTGGAACAGGTCCACTTGTTCCAGTCCACCTGTGAGTTATGTTGGAAAAGGAGTAGCTTTTCTGAATAACTGCTATTCATTTCAGAAATATTTTTCCAGCAACTTTAGGTCTGAGCCTGATCTCTGTTGACATGCATTGCAGCTTTCCAAATCTCAAGTCTAAATTTTGCAACCATCCCATCAAATAACAGACTCTGTTTTAAATGCTTGGAAGACTAGACTCCAAAATTGAATCTAAGCTGTACTGAGTATCTGTGACAGAAATGTAACTTAGATTTTGTGGGTTTTACCAATCTCAAACTACAATTAATTCTTTGTTGTCTGTAGGCATGATAGCAGCAGTCTTCTTTAACAGTAAAAAAATAACAGTGATGATGATCATTAACTGAACAAATTAAATTATTGATTGTTTTGGTACAGAGGAAGTCAAGGCATGCGCACAAATCCCATCAATCTCAGTTAAATGGTGCCATGACTTAAAAATAATTCCCTGAATTGGGACTTAAAGCTGTCAGCTCTAAGGAGCAAGTCTTGTTATCTGTGAGTGTCTGAATTGTGCTTAACCAACTAGAACTGTTATATGGTTGGGAACTTGAGACACAATTGCAAAATATTGTATAAACATTTTTTTGGGCACTTCAGTAGATTCTGAGAGTTAAAAATAAAATCCTTGCTCTTAGTCTTGGGGGACTCAAGTAATTTTATTTATTTATTTTTTTTTAATTGAGAATTTAAGCTCCTTATACAGTTTGTACAATGACAGATGTGCATACCTGGGTTACTCTGAAGGTCAAACACTCTGTGTATTGGACATTTAAAGCTGGTGTCCTGCTTAAGTTCCAAATCATTAGCTTAGCAAATGTGAGCTTAAATATAAGCATAGTCAAGGGGAAGGAAAAGTCCACTGTATAGTATGTCTAGCAATAGAAAAAGCTACAGAACGCAAACATAAATTTTTAATTCAACATTCCTTAATTTAAAAAAACCACACATCACCAGTCCCCTCTCTCCTGACAAGCTTGCAAAAACTAGGTCTGAATTCCCAGTGGGAGTAATGAGCAACAGCAAAAGTGAATGCTGGGAGAGAAGAATGCAATTGTATTAGGCTCCATCACAATGGGAGGTAAACCCAAATCATTTATAAAAGGTAAATGCTGGCAGAACACAGGGAGCTCAGAGCACCACACTGCAGGTGTGATTTATGAGGCTGGGGACTGGCTATAAATCAAACTCTTTTGTTTTAAACAGTACTGCTTCAATGCAGGAGATCAGTTTACATGTAGAGGAAATGATGAAAAAAATGCAGTACATTGCATCCCAAGAATATTAGAAAATCAGCTTTACAATGCGACTATCAGTACCACGTTCAGACAATAGACATCTGATGCGCAATTTAACGAATGCTCCTACTGCTTGAACAGAGTGCCCTAATCTAGCAGCTCAGGTTTGTTTCAAATGTATTAATTATGGGATCTATTTTGTGAGTCCAGCTGTTAAATTCATTGCACTTATGATCAGGAATGCATTGGCTATTCCTGTTAACTAGCTAGAGGCGTCCTTTTATGCCACCAAAGGGCTCTGCCTGCTTCTATGTTATGCGTATTTTTCCTTAATTATAAAGGGTAGTGGGTCTCATTATTTAGAGGCTTTGTCCTGTGGAAATGGGTGGATAAAACAATTAATTCCTAAAGATTCAAATAGCAAGTAGGAATCCTGGAAAGTTCTTCACGGTTACAGGAAAACACACACCTCTGGCAAAGAAAAGTGCTTTTCCCTCTCTGATTGTATAATTATCAAGTGGAAGAGATTTTAAATGTAACAAGCCACAATGATTTCTTCTGCTCTGCTCTCCAGATCTACCAGGGGTTATCTTGGCTGCATATTTTGTATTCACTTTGCACACATACCACTGGAGCAAACTATGTGCCCGAAACCACACTGTGTGTCCTGCAACATGGGCCAAGAAGCACTTAAAAAAGCTGAGAGGACAAAAGGCCTACGTAAAGGGAGGTACATCGGTTATATCAATGTTCAAAGAAATTTACAGCAAAACAAAAGCTGACCGTGTTACATGTATCCTAGTCATTTGATGTAATGGCCTTCTATCAGTAGTGATTTCACCATGTGAATGTAAGAAGTTGCCTTTAATTCACTGATAAGCAGAGTGCCGTTATGTCAGCAAGGAGCTAAGAGACATCTTGTATTGCAATGCTTTATTACTTACCAAGAGTCCAAAATGCAAACACTACAGAAACATGAGTGCAATTTCCAGGATCTTTCTGAGGCTCTGGTATTGATATAGCCAGTATCAGCTATCGCTGGAAGCACTAATATCCATTGTCAGTGTGAGGAAATTAGAATTTCACTGAAATAATAGATTTTTTTTTTAACTTACTATAAAAATACATCTAGTGCCACAAATTGTATAAATGTAAAAACATATTCCCTGCTCAATAGAGCTTGCAGTCTAAATTAGATGAATATATGAAAAAGGTGTATTGGTGATGAACAGAGAAAAGAAAGAAGTGACTGAAATTGCTTTTACCAATTTCTTGAGTCTGAGAAGATTTCCAGCTGCTAATGGGCTAGACTTTTAAAAGTATTGTAGCTTCTGTTTTTCCAAGATTAGAACACTTAAGTATCAGCTTAAATACAGTTATTTTACATGTAAAATCTAATGCACCACAAAAAGCACATTATGTGGGAGTGGAGCAAAGATGGCTTTGTGCCTTACAAATCCTATGTTGTCCTGGACACTAGATTCAATTTAGATAGATAGCCTTGAAAAGAGGTCTTCCCAGGTTGTGTAATTCCTCTCGGATTGCAGTGCCATCTGTAATCTTTATCACGTTTTGTGTTTTAACTGGGTTCCTGAAAACTTTTTCCATCTTAGTTTTTTTTTTTTTTTTTTTTTTTTTTTTTTTGTTTTTCCCTAAGCAAACTCTGTCTCATTTCTTTGTCTATTGGGTCCTATGAGACAAATACTTTTGTGGGCCAGAAGTAGTGTTTTAAAACCCCTTTTTTGCAAACTCTTCTGCCTTTTACACAAGGAAAAATGTTCCTCAAGGGACCTTGTTGCAACACTCAAGAAAAAATATAATTAAAGCTGATTTAAACATTGAATTTCTTTGCCATCATAAAGGTTAAATATACGGAAAAGCAAAAGAACATTTATATAACAGAAACAATAATGAAGGGCTTACATCTGCAACCTCCTTGAGCAGTAGAAGTTGTGGCTTTTCCTATGTAGAGTCATCAGGAATAGCTGGTAATTACCAAGTTCAAAGCCTATTGTCTCCTCCAAAAAGCCAAGTTGTTTTTTTGGGGTTATTTCAGAATGACGTGATGTCTGATGGCTCTATTCCTTTTATAGGTCTTCTCAATATGCATTGAATCCTGACCTGGGATGGAAAGTAATTTTTGTGAACATATTTACAGAATGATGTGTAATAGATCTAGCAAAGGCTGAAGGCTGGTAACAGTGACTGATGTAGTACCATAGAGAAAAGAAACCTGAACACAGCTCTCCGAGGAGGCTGAGTGAGGAGTGAGGTAATAACGGGTTTCATTGCCCAGTCGGGGCTGACAGAAGGAGAGGTGATTTGCTTCTCAAATTGTGCTCAGAGGACAGGAGGCAGAGTGCATTTTACATATCTGCAGTAGGCGATGGGACAGTCTTGTTCAGTGATCTGGGAAACATTGTGCTACATACAAAGGTCCTCTGCAAAGCTGATCAACATTTTTTCCTATTGAAGGACTGGTACAAGCAATGCCTCTGATAAGTTGAATCTTGAATATAGCCTTGTTGTGGTTTGCTCGCTATATAATCATGGGTTCGATGGATGGACGACTCGGTGGATAAGGAACTGGCTGGATGGCTGTACTCAAAGGGCTGTGACCAGCAGCTCAATGTCCAAGTGGCGGCTGGTGACAAGTGGTGTCCCACAAGGGTCAGTACTGGGACCTGTGCTATTAAACATCTTTGTTGGAGTCATGGACTGTGGGATAGAACGCACACTCAGCAAGTTTGCTGATGACACAAGCATGGTGGCACAGTTGACACGCTGGAGGGAAGGGATGCCATCTTGAGGGACCTGGACAGGCTTGAGAGGTGAGCTAGTAAAAGTTGCATGAAGTTCAACCAAGCCAGGTGCAGGGTCCTGCACCTGAGACGTGGCAATCCCAGGCACAAATACAGGTTGGGTAGAGAAGGGCTGGAGAGCAGCCCTGAGGAGAAGGACTTGGAAGTGCTCATGGATGAGAAGCTCAACATGAGC
>VZRU01016807.1:648289-673187 GCA_013398155.1 Pedionomus torquatus | reverse complement strand
GAAATTCCTTACTGTGAGGGTGGTGAGGCACTGGAACAGTTTGCCCAGAGAAGTTGTGGATACCCAATCCCTGGAGGTGTTCAAGGCCAGGCTGGATGGGGCTTTTAGCAGCCTGGTCTAGTGGGAGGTGTCCCTGCCCATGGCAGGGGGTTTGGAACTTCATGATCTTTGCGGCACCCTTACAACTCTAAACATTCTATGATTCTATGATCTCATTAAGCCAACGGGGACTGCATTGGGGTAAAAATCACAGGAGAATTTTTTGTATCCTGTAGCTGACAAAGGGGATGTCCTGAATTTATTCATGGTTTTACTTTCAGGTAGGTGTGGGCATGTGCAAACCATTTCAAAATGTCCACTTGAAACATTAAATGTTCCATAGGAGCTTACATGCACAAGCACACTATGTGCAGGTAGGGTGTATAAAGAGGGAGATTCATGAACTTTTCTTCTTAAAGTGTAACCTTCCACATAGGATGCTCAAGTAGGTCATGTGCTGAGAGGAGCCAGGAAATACATATAAGTGTGTGATTCAAATCTGATAGCTTCTCTGGTAACTGGGAGTGGCCAACAGATGTATATCCCAGTATGTTGGATGTGTTTATATATTTTCTGAGATGTTACAGATATAAAGTGTTTATCAGAGCTTAGAATATGACCTTTAAAAGTAGATGTCTTCTAAGATTGTATTCAACTTCCTTGCGATGAGAATTAGCTTTCCACCTTAATCAGCATTTGTGACGATACAACAGAGCGTTGAAGATGTGCTTATTGCAATCTCCATTCAGCAACATTTTAAACTTTAAATACATGCTTTAAACAGAGCTTAAAATTAAATGTGGATTTATATGCTTTGCAAAACTAGGTTTCAACTTTGAGCCTCCGGATGGCAAAATTATCATGCGCATTTGGTTCATATTCTGAGACTTCTCCCTTTTTACTGAGGAGGGGACTGGCACAGGAGGTATCGCTGAAAACCATGAATACTGGTGAACATTTTAGAACCTCTTTAAAAATAGCATCTAAACATGTGAGTAGGTATAAAATAAACAGAATTAGTTTTTTTTTTTTTAACATTAGGGTATTAAAAAAAAAAAAAGAATTTTTGGAAGACTGACTTTTCAATTTCAAAATTAAGTGAAAGATCTGTAATTCAGAAAAAGTTTGCAGTCATCTGTAACCCTCAGGGTCCATATGCCTGCAGACAGACATTCTCTTTCTAAAATTCTCTTTCCAAAATCCTAGTTTTGTAAAAATGTAAAATAAATTAATAAATCCACACGTGTTTTGATGTGCTCCACCATTCCTCTGATATTGCTCTGTAGGAGACAATAAAGACGTAAGGAATCAGAATAAAGGGATCAGGAATATCAGGGATAAAGACTTTCTTTTATTCCTTGTCAGGAAAAGAGAAGTAAGAATCAGCGCTTTGGAGGATGCTGTTATTGGACCCTAATGCATGTTAGAAATGCCATCTTCAGCTGTGCTACTACTGGGGTTTTGCAGAGTCTGCTCCACAAAGCTGTTTGCTGTCTGAACATGGGACCTTTTTTGCTTCTATGTGCCCTTGGCAACAGCAGTATCTTGCTTCCTCTCCTGCTGTCTGCAGACCATAAACATTACTATCTCCCAGCCATGGCAAACTGAAGAACCCAATCATCCTTATCTGCTCTCAAAAACCTGTGAAGAATGTTCCAGGAACAGTAGCTTCCTGATGTGACTTAAATGTTCCATCCTAACATCAGTGGATGGCTCCTGAATTTTGTGTCGGGAGTTTTAGCGTTGATATGAAAGATGTTCTCTTCCAAAGAGAAGTTGAGTAGTTGAACAGTGCTCTTTCACAGCATTGTAAGAATTAGTGCTCCAGATAAGAGCACTTTATGGTCTGGTGCCTATCTTCAGCAGCTTGACAATGGGAAGATTCTTTAAAAGCCCTGATTAGGACTTAATGCAGGTGCTAATTTCTGCTTTTTTAAATTGTTATCATAGTCCAGTGATTTGTAAGGTTTGAGGCTGTCTGATAGGGTATGTGAGAGGGATGGAGAATCTCACTGGACAGCCCACCTCAAACCTTATAAATTGCTGGAAGTAGGGCTTTGGAGCAGGAGTCTGGATTTGTTCATAATTACAAATGGAAATTTTATCATTTAATAGATGTGAAGAGTGTAAAGCAGGGTAAGCAACCTACTGCTTAAAAGGGAAATATTTCAAAAAAGTTTGAGAACAGCTGTCCTAATTATTGTATATGACAGTAATTTTAATTTCCAAGTAAACTCTGAGCTAGAAACTATCAGAGTACCTTACACACATGATTTCTGCTGGTCACTTGCATATTATGGGAAAGTGCATGTTTTGCTATTTTTAAATGATTTATTTAATGTCCTCATAAAGTTCCATTTTTCTCTCCTTAGCTTCAACACAGGTAAGAATTTGTTTTTTAAATCTCTTAAATTAGAGAAATTTCCCATTAATTCATGTCATATCCATTTTTAGCAATGGAGTTGGAGTCCTCAACTTAGAAAGGACATAGAACTGTTGGAAAGGGACCAGCAAATGTTAGATTTTAGCAATGTTAGAATTTTTTTCTTTATTTGTTGTGTAATTGGTGATTGATCCCGTTTGGTTCTAAGTGTCAGAAGAATCAGAAACCCCTCTAATTTCCAGAACATGCTTCACAACTTTGTAGACTGTGTATATTCCAGTCACAGTCTCTATCTGTGTAAAATTTGAAATAAATATATTGAAGTCAACAAAGCTGTTTTAGTTTAACATAATGTAATAATAGACTCCATCCTCAAACTCCATGTATCCTTCCAGCACTCGTTAGGCATTCTGGTTTTGTTCATAGTAGGAGCCATCATAAATAAATTGATTTCCCTCTGTTCACTCATTTATTGCAAGAGAACTCCACTTTGGTTTGCCCATTATGCAGCATTTTGTGGGGTCGGAAAGAAACAAGCTAAAAGAAATCAGTAGAAGAAGTAGTTATCATGTTGGGTGAGACTCTGATCTTTTTTATTTTTGGTATAGATGTAGAGCAGTTCCACTTCTCCTGGAAGAGTTCATTTACATTTAGTTGGGTAAAGCTTACTCCAGATTATACTCTGAACCCCCAAACTCACCCTCTCTACCCCCATTTGCTGCACTGAATTACAAAAGCGACTTCTTATGATCCTGTAGCCTATGTGTTATGATTTCCATTACCTCTGCTGTTCCTCTCCCTCCTTCACTGCTAGTTGTGTTCCCCAAGTTGGGCAGCCAAATGTGTCCTCCATGGCTGTTAAAATTGCACTATAAATAGGCTAGGAAGCAATATTGTTGGAGAAGCAATTGGCACAGTCCTCTTTCCTTTCCCCAGTGGCAAAGTTGTTCATGACCATAAAGCACCTGGTCCCTGTTATCCACAGAGCATAACCCTGGGGTTGTTTCTGCATCTGGATCCCTCACAGGTTTGCACGAAGCATGGTGCATTTCAATAAGGATGCCACCGTCACTATGACAAACATCGTACAAAGGCAACGACAGAAAAGGAGAGCCCTCACTTTTTGCATTGCTCTGTGCTATGAACAAAAAGGTGTTCTTGGTTGAGTCAAACTAAAAACTTTCTGTGTAGCTGGCTCAGTTAGACATTTGCAATCAGGAATGTGTTAGCTGGTAAATCTGTAAGCTGTGAATTGCATAGAGACTTGGCATGAGAGTAGGTGATCGAGTAGTAGTAGCTTTGCTTTCCCTTTATGCCACTCATTGGCTTTGTGTTCAGCTGCATCACATGATATCTTCCCAACTTCAACTTCAGAGCCTTACAGATGTTGCCTTCACTGCCATGTCATCTTTCTGTACTTCATGCCTGTCCCCTGCCTACAACTCTGTGCTTTCAGTCATATGTTTTCTATCCCTGGCCCAATTTTTTTCCCAGAATACCTACCTGCTTCTCTATGTCAGTAATTCTTTGACTACCTTTTCTTGCCTTCTCCATCTGGCATCGTTAGGTCTCTGAGTAATGAAATAGCTTGTTTTGGTTTATTATGCATGCTGTATATTTATATATATTGGGTGGGCTAAGATCAGTATTATTCCTGTGACACTGCATTTTTGAAAGCTCTGTGTACAGGATCCTTGTAGACAATAATAAAAATCTGTGAATACATCTTAATTTCAATGATGTGAGGACAGTGGCTGAAACCAGTACTTCATGGCATGATCTGTAGCTAAAGTAATTACAGTTTTCCCTTCCAGCTAAACATGTAGATACTGTAGATGAAATGTTTATGCATTTGTGTGATTCTGGTAGGAAAAAAAAATCTGTTTGGAAATTCTGAATAATGGTTTTGATTAAATTAATATTTCAGAGACTTTCCCTCTGGAATTATGATTTGTCAGCAGTTTAGAACGAATCAAGTTAGGATTTTATACAAATAGCAAACTGTTATTTAAAATGTGTCAGAGCATGGGCAGGGCACCTCTGAGCTGGTGCTAAACTCTGCTTTCAAGTTTGTGGTGAACTTCCAAGCTCCATTTTGACTGGGTGGTTTGAAACATGGTCCCTTCTTTTGGCTTCTCTGGCAGTTTTCCAATAAACAGTCTGTCAGCCTGTTATGCTTTCACAGCTGTATTAGCCCCTTTGGCCTCCCCACCAAGCTCCTGACTAACGCGTCGGTCCTACTGGAAAAATGAGTTTACAATTTATTCTTCAGGGATGTGACAGCTGATAGCAAACAGACAAACACTATGCACTCTTTGCACACCAGTCACTTTTCTCCTGAAATAGCATGAGAAATGATACATAAACACACATACATGTATGTCTCTATATATGTACGCATGCTTATTTATAAATACAAAAATGCATATTTATATTAAAAAATGTGTATGTTTGTCTTTCTAAAAAGAAAAAAACAATATATATCCTCACTGCCTTTTCTTTCTTCTGTTTCCCTACCACTCCTAAGGCTGTCTTTGTTAGAGCCTTCCAGGCAGTCCCCAGTCCTCATGTGACGCACAGCTTTTCCTCTGGATCGTGAGCTGGGTATCCTTGGGTTCCTACTTCCTTACTTGGCCCACTGCCTTCTCCAACTCTTTGTCTCAATTTCTTTCTTGCTCAGCTTTCCTCCCCAGCCTCTTAATCTGTGAGATTTTATCAAGACAAAGTATGCGCCTCTGTAGGATCATATCAATGCTTCATTTCATGTTTCTGCCTTTAGGAAAATTCCCAGGCTCTAACTCCAGCACCCAGGACAGGCAGTCTGGCTTTTCCTAGATGTTAGCCTCCTCATTGCCCTGCCCTGGTGCAGACAGCAACCCCTACAAGAGGCTTTTTAAAAGACAGATCATTTTGGCCCCACTTCCTTGCTTATTAACACAAACTGTGTTGAACCAAGGTAGGGTGAAAACAGATGGGTATAAAGGTGCAAATGTTTCCTACACTGCAACTAGAATTTCGTAAGCTGTGTAGATGTGTCCTGGTTTTGGAAAAAAGACTGACCTAGGGGACTACAGGGCCCCAAATTAAATTAGTAATTCAGAAAAAGATATTGAGCTGTCAAGTTACAAAAAAACCCCAACCACTCTTAATGCAGCATAGGGACAGTTTTCACTTTCATGCAGTAAACAGGAGTTTCAGGAGTAAGTTGGTTTCAAATGAGCCGTATTTGACAGGCAAACTCAGACTGAAACCTGAGTGGAGTGTTTGTGAATGCACTTGGGCTGAAAGTGAAGAAAAGCTTTCCATGAATTGCTGTAAATGGAAACCACTGTGTTAACCTAGATGGGTGCCCTACTTCCCAGCTGAGGTACCTCCTTCTGCTCGCTCCCTATGGACTAGCATGAGGCTATAAGAGGTGACCTTGAATAAAGGGCTCTGCCCCAGATACAACACTGGGAAGGAACTATTATTCAAGCCCAAACCAGTCTTTGCTCCTCTCCTGGGTAGAATGGATGACAAAGGAGGTATAAACCCTTCTGTGCTGTGTCATTTCTTCTCCCTGCCATCTGCTCTTGGCAATGCCTTCTCCCATCCTCCCATCCTGCTGTTGGGGTGTTCAGCCTCTGGGCAGCACAGTTTTCCTACAAGCCATGGGTTGCAGCCCTGGTTCTGTGCCAAAATTTCCAGGGGCAGCTTGGGTGGTACCTTTCCAAGGGTATTTCAGTCTCATTTAATTTATTCACTTTTTTTCTTTTTTTTAAATTTCTTCACATCTTCTTCTTAGTGTTTCTTCAAACCAAAAAGTTCCAAAGGACTCTTAGCTCCCCCTCCCCGCCCCTTCACCCTGTTTCTTGTAGTCTATAGCAATTCCCTGAAGTATAGCCACTGTTGGTTTAAAAAGTAAGTGTAGTTTAATAATACGCAAAAGCCCTGTCGTGGTTTTAGCACAATTTTACACAATGTTTATTACCACTGTGCTAAGGAAAATGGTTTATTTAGTTCTGCAGGTTTATGACACAGAAAAGGATCTTTTTTCTGAACTTATGACAAATTTTAATTTTAGATCTGTTTCCAAAGCTATAGAAATACCAGATAGTTAGATATATGCTTGATATTTTACATTACTGGATTGTAATTCTTTCTGATAGAGGATTTAGCTATTTTTCTTCAAGACAGTTGGGGAACTTTTAGACTGTCCTAGAGTTTTCACTTGTAATTTAAATCTGAGCAGAGTCCAATATATGTCAGTAGTTCTGATTTTTGCTGGGTGTTGCACACCAGCATCAGCACTGGCTGAATAAAACAGAAAAAGCATGAAAGCTGAAGTCTGTGCTAAGATGTGTGCCTGCTTTATTGATGCCTCTCTTGCCCCCATCAAGTCCCATCTGTCTGTATCCGAAATCAGCTGTCCCACCTGCTGTTGGTCAGACTTCATCCAGGTGCTGTTGGAGAAATTTAAATTAGTATTGTGAGTGTCTCCATGCAACTGATAGCACCAACCTACCATAAAGAGAGAAGATGGTTCAAAATCAAGGAAAAGTCAAATAAAGCTAATTTCTGCGGAATCAGAATACACTCCAGTTCCTTCACCATCTTTGTGACCCTATGCTGGACTTGCACCAGTAGGTTCATGTCTTTTGTACTGGCCTCCAGCTGGACTTCATGCTGCTGATCACAACCCTTTGAGCCCAACAGTTCAGCCAGCTTTCAGTCCACCTTGCTGTTCATTTATCTAGTCTGTACTTCATCAGTTTGTCTATGAGGCTGTTATAGCAGATAGTATTGAAAGCCTTGCTAAAATCAAGATAAAGCCTTCCTAAGGTCAAGACCTTCAGATCTTTTTCTGCCAGGAGGACCTTTTCTTTTCTGAGTTATACCACTATTGAGGTCTTTTGCTTTTGGACTAGTTGCTTAGTCTCTTCCTGTGCCAGGTTTTACAAGGCTGGACCTGAGGTTTGCAGTTATATATAAAGAAGGGAGGAACGATCTTTCATAAAAGTATTGTAATGCTGTCAAGTATGAGCAGGTTACATAATAAGATTCAGAAGAGAGAATTAGGCACAGACCATTGATACCAAATATTTAAAATACAAGAATAAAAGTATTGATAAAGACAGAGCAGTTTGTTAAAGCTTTTGAAATTTATTGAACTTAGCATCCACAAACGCTAAACATGTAGAGCTTTACCTTTAAGAGGAAAGGCTCTGCAGTGGGCATTTAGCTAGATTTGTACACCTACACACTGCAGATGGCTTAGTTTTATAAGAGATGAAACTGCATTTGGTGGAACTGATTAAATATAAAAACACCACCATCTGCCATTTATTCTAATATAAAATGGTTTGGGCAGATGCTGACATCTTTTGAGATGATTGATTCATCTCTGACAAGTGAAGATTCTCAGAGGGTTCCAGCTGCCCACTGCTCACACAATACACGCTTACAAGAGCAAACGCCAATCACTGCACTGTGATTTGGATGTAGCAGGTGAATGAAGGGCACTTTAATAACAAGCAGCCTAGAATTCCTAACTACATCACATCAGTGGTAGGGTTTTTGTCATCTTATTTTTTTTTTCCCTTCTCTCCTACACTTCTGGCCCACATTAAACTGTTAGAATATTTTATGCACACGGTTATACTGCATTGGAGTACAGCTACCCTAGCACAGCAATAACTGGAAGGGTGTCAATTTCTGGCACAAATAGTTCTGTTTCATTTTTCAGAGTGCAAAACCATCAGATACTCCCCACATATGCTATTAATTTAAAAATTATTTTTTATTAAGTGTCCATCAGGGTTACATTTAAACTTCCTGGAATACTATTTATTGAGTATGACACCAAATGCTTTGTAATAACTTAAATAACAGATGTCTATCTTGTTTTATTTGATAACATTGTCATACTCTCCACTACTTTAGGGTAGCTTGCTCTAGCATCATCTTTTTTAAAGGCTTTGCTCTAACTCTTTAGAACATGCATGACAAGTTATGGAAGAATGCATTTAAAAATACTCAGGACCAGATTGTGATATCCATACCCACACTGAATAGCTGTTTGGACCAGCAGTAAGTCCTGCTGCAGACAGACCATTTCTTACGAAATATGGTCCTGACCCAGAGCTAGATTTATGGTAACTGCAGTGGACTTTTGGTCCATCTCCAAGTGGGACAAAGTGCAGTATAATTAGACCATCATGCAATAAGGAAGCGGATCAAGCCAGTCCTAACGTTGCAACTATATAAACCACAGGACTTTTCCAGAATATCTTAAAACAGGATGCTTTTAGTACATGTGTTACTCTTAATGTAATCTCTTACTCTGTTGGCCACTCAAAAGTATCACTTTAGACAGCTTCTTTGCCATAAAAAATCAGTTTCGAGAGGGTCTGGTTATATGAAATGACATGACAATGAGACAGCTTAGTGTTGTGCTGGCAGAGAAGTGTATGGTAAGTGTACATAAGTTTGGTCACATGGTTACTGAATGGTTCTACTGTCATTTGCTGTTCAATATATCCCTAGTAATTCCAACAAAGTCAGGAATAACTTTACTGTGCATGGAAGAATTTGGTGCTACAGTATGGGCAAGAAAATACTCTGTGGGTTGTTTTTAAACTATTGAGAGAAGCTATTTGGAGAAAGATGGATTCTTATCATTGGGACAGAATATTTTCTGCTCACCTGTTGCTGAAGGCAAGGCTATAGATAGTGTAATTTCATTGTTTCAAAAAGTGAGGGGTAAAAAATAAGTCAACCAGATCCTTATCTGGTGTAAATTGAAGTCTGAAGTCAGTGAAGCTAATCTTCTTTACATCAGTTGTACATCTGGGCCAGAGGATTCAGAAATTATTTTCTTTACGCTTCCCTTCATATTAATCCCTTCTTTACTCACGATGTTTCCTTCATTCAAAACCTAAGACTCTTCACATTTACCTTTTCCCTTCTCAGGTGCTTTTTCAACAAGAAGAGGCAATCCAACATCTTGTCTGGAACAACCTGACTGGCCCTTCCTGGATACTGGTTTGTAGAAGGCAACGATGAATGCTTCCCCCCTGCAAAGGGAGGACTCTCCCATCAGAGAGCGACCGTGTTATTTCATTTAACGATCTGGGAAACTGGATGCTTGGAATTGCCTCTGAGGCTGGGTTTACTGCTGTGAAAGAGCAATGTTTATGTTAAATTCAAAATGCAATACCATCAATTGCATGTTCAGCCTGTTTGATTTTTAAGCAATGGAAGACAAGTGGAACGGAAAATCAGAATCCTAATGAATATACAGTACTTAATATATGGAATGCATATCTGACTTTGGGGAAAAGACTTTTTTTCTCCATTTTGGCTCCTATTTCTTCTGACATAGAAACATAATACAAATCTAAAGTGTCTAATCCAAGAAACAGCCACCAGAACCTTTATAATGCAAATGATCTGACTGTTCTATAGTGTCTTTCTTCCAGAAAGGTCCCAAAGTGCTATACAAATTACATGTGGCTACATGAATCAGTTCCCACACCACTGAATTACAGGGAGCTCTGGGGAGCAGAACGTCTTTCTACCAGTGCACAGCAGCATTACCCAGCATTTTGGGATGGGGAGTAGAAAATACAAAGGAGACAGAATAGCAAAATAAGAAAAGATGAAACAGATTGAAATTAAGATTCAAAGAGGACTGAGGAAAAGGATAAAATCAGCTCCATGTTTTTCTTTGATGGTGTCATCAGAGCTGGTGATAAATATTGTTATTGATAGCTATAGCTGACCTTCAAAATATTTGTCAGGAGGGTTCCCAGGACATGGGCAAGGCTATCTGGGCAGGAGACAGCACTTCTCTGTGTTTCTGCTTCATTCCCCCCTGCAACCCTTTCTCCTGTGTGCCCATTCTTCCACAAAGAGGACCCTGGTAGAGAGGTGCCAGGGTACCTACACCCTGGACAGGTTCTTGGTGTGCCTGAAACAGGGATGAGTTTGGCTCTGTTGCCTCTTCTTCCCCCTCCCAGCTACCCCAGCATCAAATGGCAGGGAGTCTGACTTAGAGCTGACTCTGTAGAGCTGGAGTTGGGCTCAAACCTCAAGGCTGCCGTTAGCAGCAGTGCTCTCCTGGCTGCCACTGCTCTGGCCAGAGCCAGATGGAGCAGGGAAGGTAGAAGGAGGGACCAAAAATAAAAGGATGGAGGGAAAAAAAGAAGAGAGTTTCCCACAAAAACAGTTCATTGAAAATGAACAGTTGTCCAAAATCCAATATTTTTGCTTCTTAAAAAAAGACTTCTTAAGTTTAGAAATGGATACTCCTTTTTTTATTCCTTTGGGCTCCCTAGGTTTGAAATTTGAAACATGAAAAAATCCCTCTCTGATTTTGTCAGCTGAAAATTTTGCCCGACAAAGCTAAAGCTTGCCATAGAACTGTTTTGAGGCTGGAATTTTATGTGATAAACACTCAACTATTGTCATTACAACTGTTGATTTGCCCCTAAATTCTCTTAAATTGCCATTTTTATGTTGAAAAGAGATTGGTTTGTTGGTTTTGGTGTTGGGGTTTTTTTTCATTATTCTTTTTTCTACTTCCCCCCGCCTCAATGGGTAGCTTGCAATTTACTCTTGTAAGAAATTATGTTGGGCTAATCATTTCCAGAGTCTGCCTGAATGCAGTGCTGCTACTTCATGCGTAATAGTTCCTTCACTTGTGGGAGACACACTAGGTAATTAAAAAAGTCTGTAAACAAAAGCTGAGGTGCAGCTTTGCAGCAGAGTGATGCAGAGACATTGTGGTAGATGATTAGTCTTCTTGGGAGCAAAATCAATGAAAGCAGCAGTAGTCAGATGTCTTCTGGCATCACCTTTCCTATGTGCAGGTGAGGTGTTCTGCAGGAATCTTAGGAGCTGTCGTTATTCTCACAATTTTCTACCAGCTCTACAGTCAACATTTACAAAAGCGTCTGACGGTTTTGAGTGCGCTCCCATAGATAAAACTTGTCTATGGGATTTAGGCAGGTAGGAAAAATGGGAAGGTACAAAAATCTCCTAGTTTTCTCCCTACAAACTCTCATTAAAACTTGCCAGGTTTGTTCTCTTGTTGCTGCCCACTCCTTCCTTCCCCCTCAGTGCTGCTTATCTATGGGAAGAATCATGGCTGGAATTTATAAATGCTTCTCTGTTGTGCAAAAGAACTTTGATAGCATGAAATGAATAGCAGGTAACATAATAAGAAAAAGTATCTGGCTGCAGCTTTGGAAATGTAAATTCTTTTATCAGTCCTTCTGCTAATTGGAATTGCTGTTTGTTGTTTCCCATTTAGTGGATTTCTTTATATTTTCTTTGGTAATTAGATATTTTAACTATAAATTAAAAATACCAGACAAAAAAACCCCCAACAACTCAACCCCAAACCACCAACAAAAAAACCTTCATTAAGATGCAGTTGAAGTTGTATATAGATACGATGTTAATTAAAATAATATTGTTGGAAGGCACTGTTAAGGAAAACAAAGCAAACAAATGAACCACAAAAATTTGAAACTTGGAAAGAAGGACCCAGTCCAGCTCTTCTCAGTCACTGCAAAGGCGCCTGCAGTCTGCACTGTGCTTTGGAGGGAGCCTCTGTCTGAGTGAGAGCTTGAACTGGGGGGCAGGTCTGGGAGGAGGAGAAGGGTTTTGCCCCTTTCCTTCAGCCTCCTGGTGGTGCCTCCTTCAGACTTTTCCTCTCACACCATATTCAGCTCCAAGTAGCAGCTAGTTGCCAACCTGATAGGTGCTACCAAATACTCCCTGCCTTGTTTGGATACAGTAGAGCAGATTTCAGAAGAGGATATTTGCATTGTTTGTCATATGTCCATTGGAAAAATCCTCCCGAAATGGATATTGTTCCAGGCAGGTGGTGAAAGCACTTTGTAGACCTAAGGCATTTTTAAATGGGAAGGCTTGTGAATTTTTCATGGTTTTTTTATTTTTTTTTTAATTTTATTTTTTAAAATATACAGAATGGCAAAAATGCAAAGAAAAATTTGTTAAAAATTTCTACATTTCTCTAAATTATTTCTTAAGGGGAAAATTAGTAAGATGCATCACACTCCTGTGCAAATAGTGAAGAGAAGGTCACAGACTTGCTGCTTGCATTTCATTGATACTGCAGAGCTAAGAGCTATCCCAAAATGTATTTTGGAAGAAAAATGAGCCTTTCTCCATTTGCAGCTTCACTTTTAGAGCTGAGCTCACACATGGCAGAAGGAAAACTCTTGCACAAAGTTTTCATTCTTTCATCTAAATTCTATCTTAATAACCTGAGGAAAGGACAGCCTAAGAAGAAAGTATCTTGGATGGATTTGGGTCCAAACTTGCTAGCAAAATGAATCTCTACTCTGTAAGTGAGGCCTGGCTGATAGAGGCAGCAGCGTCTGAGAGATTCTGAGATCTAGAGACCAGTGTACGAAGTCAGCTTGTCTTTGAGCAGGAGGAGAAAAAAGCCATTCCTTACTTGTTTACTTCTGTATCCTGTGTGAACTCCCACATTTATTAAACTTTCAAACCATGCTCTTATTTTGAGATTAGTTGCCTTGTACCAAAAACATTAGATAAATGTGAAATATATCAAAATCCAAATGAATCAAAAGCAATGACATTTTTCTCCAGCTGAAGGTCAGCACAAACACTGAACACATTACCATGCTTCCAGAATTGGCTTCTTAATTTCAAGTGTCTCCCTGCAACTAAACCTCCTCCCTTTTGTATCACCCCTTCTATTAGTTTAGTAATATGCTGTCATCCTGATTTTTCTTAATTTCGCTTGTGATATTACTTCTCCTTTTCCTCCTCCTATGGGAACAGATTTCTTCTGCCATATGCCCATTTAAACCTAATTGTAGTATCTGAACATCTTGTGTGCTTAGCCACAGCATCCCTTGGGGTTCAATCAAGGCAGAGTATGTATGTGACCTTTAAAGCCATGTCAATGTGAGACTCTCTCAGCGCATAGGTCTTTAAAGCCTGGATGTCTATGCTTCATACTAACAAATCTGACCAGCCTGCCTTTTTATGAGGATATCATCATTTTGGGCAAATTCCAGGTTCCATATTTAAATCAGCATGTAGAGCACTTTTTAAGTCTCAGTTTCCCCAAGATCAAGTTCCAGAAGATTAAAAATGCAAAAACAACAAAAAAAAAAAAAATCAAAGCAGTTGTTATTTTATTTATTTATTCCAGAGCAAATTTACAGTAGTAACTACTTGAACATGACTAATTGGCAATTTAAAATGGACTGCTCTCAGTAGCAAAGTTTTAAGTACATCAATGCTGTAACTGTTTCCTTATTATGACAGTTCTTAAAAAGTGTGATGAGGTTGTTATAGGAAACAGTGAAAATTCCCTAAACTGCTGAGGATTATAGATTTTGTATTTGTAACCTAAACAGTCTTTACTTTCACACATTTTTGCATACACCAGAAATATGATTGTGCTCAGTAAGCAGTGAGCTGCCCTAACAATCTTGCCATAATAGTGCTATAATGTGCTGAAGTCTCATGAAATCTCTTTGGCTCAAGGCAAGCCGTTTCACAAACATCCTCAGTTTGGATCTTTGTGTCAATCCACAGCATTGCTGCTGAGCTGTTGCCTTCCCAGAGCCTCTCTGGCAGTTCAGCACATTAATTATCCAGATTTAATTGCTTCACTAATATAGAAGCCCTTAAATATCAAGGCTCAGCTATATCTTGATACATATAAGAGGAAACAATTCTTTATAGCACTTACATTATAAAGGTTTTTAAAGACACCAATACTTGGGGTCTTAAGCGTATTTTATGATGCAGCTGGCTGGCGAGGCTGGGAAAGGCATTGATTGATTTGTATTCTGAAGTAGAAAAGAATGAATTTCGGTTAAAATTGACAGTACATTCTGGTAACATGAGGATAACATACATTACTCACGTATTGAAATTATACCTATAACAAGTACATAAGACATGAAATTTAGTGCTAAAATGACACATCAATGAAATCATTATGAAAATATACAATTATGACATCCATCCAAATAATATTAACTTTGCTCAGTAGTGCTGTATATCAAACAATAAGCTTTTGACTGTTAGGCATTTTAGTTCACCAATTAAAATTATGCATTTTAATATTCATATTCCAGCTTAGCTTGGTTAGTTAGTTTATAAAAAATGGATACACGAATATTTTGTTACTTTCTAATCCCTCTGATATCTTTAAATGAGAATTTCTTATCCAACAGCCTACAGCTTTGAAAGATTTCTAAATATAGAATGGGTCCCAAATCTAAGTTTTGTAGAGTCAATTGTTTTCTGCTGAGAATGTAGTAATGGAGAAATTAATAGCATTTAAACAGAAGACAAAACCAGCAGCTGGAGTTGGCAAATATTGTAAGCTGGTTTTAGTCCTTTTCTTGTTTTAACTCAATAGTGAGGAACTGGGAAGAGTAGTAGCCTTTGCAGTGCAGATTATGAACAAAATCAAATGCTAGAGGACTTGACACTTTGTTTTAATTCCTAAATCAACCATCTTTTTCATGTTAATTCCTTCCTAAACCTGATTACAGCATCTCTCTGTCCAAAGAAGAACTCTATTGATGTTTCTCTTTGAAGCAAATTTTTTGGGGGATTCTTAAGGGGAGGAGTTTAAATAGTGAGTGTATCTTTAGTGAGAGGAAACTTTTGTAGACTCATAATGTGTGAAAGTCAAGCTTACATGTTGACCATTTGCTTCGTTGAGCCACTGTCAAACCCCCATCAAGCCAGAATAAAAGTAGCAGCAAATGCATGATTTCCACTTCCCCAAAGCCGCAAGCACAACTATTTATTTTGTTCTTCTCCTACAAAATCTTTGAAATCTTTGAGCTGTCTTTTTTACTTATACACATTAATTCATGATGAAAGTTATTGAAAAAATAGACATCAAAGTTTGTCTTTTCACAAAGGACTGGATAGACAAACACATCTTACTGTAGGAAAATTGACACAAACTCACAGAATACAGTTACAGGTGATGTATTATGTACCTGTAGGGGTGAGTGTCTCATGCTATTCATACAGCTTTCAAGTCAGCCCCCCCCCACCCAGATGTTCTCTTGAGCAAGTAGTTCTTCTGAGCTGGTTGGCAGAACCTAAGAGGGATGCTGGGGTAAGCAAAAGGCACTCGCTGCAGGGAAGGATCCAACCCCTGAGTTCAAGTGGTGACACAGCTGAGTGAAAGCGTCAGAGGAGAGTATCCTTACATAGTTAATACTGGCTCAGAGCTGCACTTTGGTTGTACTTGTTGGCTATATGATGAACTGTATTCAAGACTTTTTTCCTTCAGTGATATTATCATATTTTTATTTGATGCCTGAATCAAAGATATATTGCCTTTTAATTAATGTTATGTTATCCTACACATGTATTTTCTGGAGTAGAGAAGGGTTATCTAGAAGGTCAAGGGCCAGAGAGAAAGATGGTATCTTTTAGCTTGAATTAATCTGAAAATAAGGAAATAGATTTTTAGAGAAGAAAACAGTATGAGCCTGGCCTGAATTGGATCAGGCCCAATATCCTTCTGTGGAAGAAATAAAGGGCTTGAACCTTCTCCCACTGAGAGCAATTACAAACCTGCAGTTGACTATAATAGCTGTGTGTGATAGGGGCATAATAAATTTAAGGTCTGAGATAATCAAGGAGGACTGTGTAATCTTCTGCTAATGCTTCTGAAAGATGCTCTGGTAAAATGCTAGGAAGGAAGAGCACTACACTACTTAGCAGAAGAAGTAAGCTTAAGCCACTGGCTTGTTGCACTCAGATATAGCTGATCCTGGGAGTCTGATTTTAATTTGTCAGTGATTTAAAATGAAAAAGTTTTGAAAAGAAAATCTGTGGAATGGTAACTGTGAATGTTGTAATTGCTAGGGAGTGGGGAAGAGGAGGGGAGAGGGAAGAAGTTTTGCAAATATATCTGCCTGATTTCCTGTGTAGTACATAAGAACATTAAAAGGCCGTTTTAGCCAAAGGGCCCCCAGCTCGGTGTCCTGTTTTTGACAGCGGTCAGCAAGAGATGCTCATGGAGGGTACAGGAGCAGGGCCCTCACACAATGTGCAATCCCAGCCACCAGCAGTGTACAGTTCAGGGATTTCACATGAATAAAGTGCTCTTCAAAGAAAAGCTATTGCTATCCATTTGAATGTCTTCCTGAAACTCACTTCGTTCATAGCATAGCTTATTCAAAGACATTCATCAGGCATTTGCAAAATGTAAGGTTCACTGAGTTTAACAGTGAGCTAAAATGCTTTATGTCCTTAGATAAATTAAATAAAAATATTAGTTCTGATCCAAAACACCACTGTAGCCATTACATATATTTCCGCTGCCTTAGGTAGGATTTGGCTCAGGACCTCTATGACCTCTATTATTTTCTGTTTAAAGTGTGACAATGGCATTTTTTCCCTCTTGCAAGAATGTTGCTATAAACTTCCTTTTTTTCTTACCTCATCTGTTCTGTTGATTATCCCTAGTTATACCTTGGCTAAAATTTAAATCTTAGGTTTGAGAAAGGAGATGCCTTTTTTTTTGTTGTCTTCTGTTTTGAATCCTATAATATAATAGTAGTAATGGATCCTAGAACTTTGTAAGTATTTTGTATGAGGACAAAGATATATCTATATACATATATATATAGCTTTTCTGCTGTAGAAAGCAGGTGAAGCATTATGTATAAGGAAGAATTACCTACCAGTGATAGGAGAATCCTTTGAGAAAAAAAAACCTGTAAGTTATTTTAGCAGAGAAATAGGCAATAATTTCTGTTAACCAAAACTTGTTCAGAAGTCAAGGATATATCAAGTGTCACTGAAGATTAGTAAATTTGAGGGAGGTGTTAGGTAATTTCTTATAAATGATGTAAATATGTAATTTTATATGCAGATTGACCAGTGGTGGGAGTTTTACTGCCTTTTTTCCCTTTTCTCTTTTGCAGCTTGGGTATTTTGACTGGCATAATTTGTGAACATGAAAATACATGTTGAATCTCTAGTGAACAGCTGATGGATGCAGAAAAATCAAACAAAAGTGCTTTAGCTTATTCCATATAAAGACATTGATGTCCTAAGTTAACTTTCAGCTAATGTGCTTTAAGTTTCAAAGCTGAAACACATGTGAGGTTGTATGTGGAAGCACTGCTATGGATGTAATTAGTGTAAATGGGATTTAACCTATCATGTTTCATACAGGCAAGTTCAGTAACCACCTGAGTAATATGTAAATACTAATTTTTCTCTCCTAATAAGAAGTAGATTTTACTGAAATTGAAATGAAATGTATAAAATCATGCATTATATATAATAAATATATATATCAATATGCATGCAGATAAAAACAGACTGAGGAGTTTTGGAAATCAGATTTTGAAGGGTCGTTTCTCATTGAATTTGCTGAAGAAACTTGGTGGATTTGTACAGTTGTTGAGTATATGCATTTGCACGAACTGGAATTCTACTTGCAGACTGAGAGTCTCCAGTGCTTAAGGGAGCTACTGACAGCTGAATGTCAAAAACAGTTTCTGGTTAAATGTTATCCTTGCTTGTCTTCAGGAGCACACTTTCCAGACAGTATATTTTCTACAGTTTTCCTGGTTTGTGCATCATGTTTTCCTTATCCTTCCCTAGACACAGCAAAAATGGGCTCCATTTTATAAGCACAGGAGTCAGCAATTCCTAGAAAAATGAAAATTTGTTTTAAAAAGGAAAATTTTGCAAGGGAATGATTAAAAATTCTGCTTTCAGAAGTTAGTAAAATTTCTATTAGTAACTGGATCCTTAAGTTTTTTTATTGCCCACAGTGTTATAAACTAAACTAGAATTCAGAAACACAGCTAAAGTGTTTTTTCTTTGGCGTATTGCTTTGGACCTTTGGGGTATGATATAAGGCACAGAGCATTCAGTGCACTGCAGCAGATTGCTGCTTACTGAATAACCAGGGGGAATAGCTGTAGAATGGAGTCAAGGGGAACGATGGTCAGGAAAAATTTCGACTAAACAGTTTTTTCACTGGGAAATATCAGATTGCTATAATCTCGGGATGCATTAATTGTGACAACACTGGTGAAGAGTTTCTGGTCACCTACCCCAGCTTGTAGACCAGACTAACCAACAGCCCAGTGCTTAAGGGTGGGCAGGAAACGTAGTTTCTCCAAAGGTATTCTTGAGATATTTTGTCATGGGCCTCTCACTTACCTGAGTAGAAGTTGTCCTTGAATAAATATAAATATAAACATAAATATACCTTGAATCAGGGAGAAAAAGATGGACGTTATACAATGAAGAATCCATGGGAGGTGGAAAGTTACTACTGAGATTTCCTCCCCAGTTAATATGTGATTGATTGTTTACATAAAATGAAGTTAATCCAACAAGGGAGCTGGATAGAGCTTAGTCCAGAATACCCTTGTACCAGTGACTCAGGCATTCAAATGGGCAGTAGAAGATTAAGGTTGAAGCCCAAACCTACATCTAACATCTAGATGTCCTCAGACTACTGGGTTACGGTTGCTCCTGTGTTGCTCTGCCTTTTTCTTTTGTTTTGGAAGAGAACCATTCAAAGGATATCAGTAGAGCTCAGAAACCATCCAGAGTGGGTGTTGCTTAGTGCCTAGTTTCTGCTGTCACAGCCCTGTGGGGCGTGAGCCTCTATACAGCACAGATGCTCTTGTAGATGCCCAAATCTCTATGTCTCATTTCCCATATTGTCCCAGGCATAATAATAGGAAGAGAACTGCCAATAGTAGAATACAATGTTCAACAAAGAAATACCCCTTCAGACACCCTTGTAACTTATCTCCCATTATCTCCTGACTAACATCCAGTTTGCCTCTGTGATGCCTTTGGAGGTATGTAGACCTCTGGGAGTTGTGTGGGTGGTCGGCACCACTCTTGCTGGAAAAATCACTTAGTTGTGGGTGTGCCTGACACGGAGCTTGGCCATCTCCATCTCCATCAGTGGTTGCCTGTCTGAAATGTGAAATACGGCAGATTTGGACCCCCACATCATCTTCTTGAGTGGAAATATGATGCCTGTCTCTCAGAGCAGGATTATTTAGCCTTAGATCAGGCACCTGAGCTCTGTGTGCAGTGCAGAGGGGATGCCAATACCTCAAACCTGGTTTTCCAGAGATCAGGACATAAGCTGGGGGTGAAGCAGTGAATGCCTGTGCTAGCAAACAGCAAATCCTCTTTCTACGTCTTAATATCCTCTGGTGGTCTGAGATGTTGCCTTTGGTAAATTGGGGTGTATAACTGAATGGTTACATGGTTTTGCCTTGGGAAAACCGACCCATTCTAAAATCTCTCTACTGGGAGAGATAGTGACAGAGGTGCTGAGAGGACCCCATGGTGAGAGCCCATGCCCAGGGAGAAGGACTTTCTGCTTCTGCCTTCATCCATGCACTGCTCTCCCCCAGGAGAGGCCGCACACATTGGTTACAGCCCTGCATCCAAGTAGGTGAGCAGTGGGACACTCTTAACCTCTGCAGTGTTGAGTGGGCATTTTGAGGATCACATGTAAGGCTGGTCTTATGTGTCTGGCTCCAATATTGCAGGTCTATGTATTATCTGCAGTATTGGTGCAAAGCTGTGCTTGGTTTGCCTTCTTTTGTTGTGGGGAGGGCATTTTTTAAGTAACTTCTTTGTTCAATTAGAGGTTTTGGGTTTTAGTATTCTGTGTATTTGCCATTTGACTTGTAAATGAGCAGCACTGAGGAATATGAACCTTTAAGTGACTGAGCAGCCGAATCAAACTGGTTCATGCTAAAGCTGCCATTATCTGCCATCTCCAAATGCAAAATGGGGACAGTTTTAAATTCTAAATATTGATATCACAGGAGTATTGGTTCTTGCCCTCAACAGGATACCTGCTGAAATGACCCTTGAAAGGATTTCTCAGCAGTTTAACAAATCTGTTTATTGGAGGAAGAGTTTATCCCCATGGGTGTTTCCCCACATTGCAGTACACCAAGTGAGCTGTTGGCAGAAGCTGGCTGCTAACTCTGCGCCTATCCTGCAAAACCATCAGAAGTAGACATGAACATGAATCAGTAAAGCAGACCTGGTTTGCTGCTGCTGGGGGTCTGGCTCAGCATCTATCATCTATCAGCTTTTTGCCCTGTGGGTAGTGTAGGCAAAGTAATACCACACGGAAAGAATCACAACCGGATCCCAGCTTTTATATTCGGGTGACGAAGGGGGATGTTTGCATTTCATTAGTGTTAAGTTTGCCATTTCCAAGGATTGGGAAGAAAAATCTCTTCTCTCTTTGCTAGAATATAGAGTGGTGTTTACTTTCTCATTTTGAAATTTTCCCATCTTGTGTAACAGCTGTGCTAGGGCAGGACTCGCTCTCTGCTGAACTGCTGCTTTTTTCCTTTGGCCTTTGTTAAAATTTCTGATAAATAACAGACTGTCTACAGCTGTTCAAATGATGTTGCTTTTTCTAAGTGTCACTTCGGTGTTCATTCCCACCAATGTGGGCTTTGCTTTAGAAGGTAAATAAGGGACAAATAGGGCTTGCTGTTGAGTAAAATTGAACATGTGGGCAGTGGGAAAAGAATCTGAAATGCGAATTGCCCAAGCCTACAGAAGCCATCCACCTCCGGCTGTGATGGAGACACTGTGGCATCTTGGCAGCATTGCTGTGTGCAATTTTCTTTAAATAACTAGTGGGTTTTTTGTTTGCTGCAGTTGGTGTTATTTCTTCACATTTTCTCATTTGAAGGTAATCTGCGTCTAAGAAGTGATTAGTGTGATTTGTACATGGAAGGCTTCGCTGTGCTTTGAATTTCTGCAGTGGCACTAGCTATGCTAGTGCTAGCGGGCTCGTCACTGTAATAAATAGTGAGAAGATAATATAAGTGACTTACTAGTATGCTAATCTATTGTTATAAAGATAGTTTTGTGTAATTTATATTAATCCATAATTTAATTTATCTGGACACTTTCTCTAAGAACTTTATAAAATCACAGTTCTGGAATAAAATAATGTTATGAGTGAGGACTGAAGATTTTATTTTTCACACACTGTATCTCTTCTTTCCATGGCAGGAGTTTTGTCCATTTCTTGCCTTTAACCCTAGTGTACAGATTCCTTTAAGAAGTGGAAGGGCAGAAGTTGGTCTGCATTTGAAAAATGGATCAAATGAAGAAAAAATATGAATGCAAAGTTTTGTCCGTTCTTGAGATTAGAAATTGAATTTCTTTAGTAATATTTAGGTGAGTTTAATACTCAGATAAGCTCGATTTATTTCCTGTTGCAAATTGCTTATAAAGGCAAAAATATATAATTTATAGATCCAAAGAGAGAAAGAAAAGGGAATGAACTGAAGTAACTCAACTCTGTCCTTTCCACAGCTGAGGACACAAAGTAATAATTGTTGCTTAGCTAAATTATCACACAAAAGAACAGCAAGTCATTCATTTCCACATGAAAAAGCACAAAAATAGGGTTTCTGTGAGACTGATTGGAAGGCTTAAGATGAGAACGTCAATGTTAAGGTTTCTCTTTAGAGGTGTTAGATCTGTTTAGGCTGAAATCAGTCTTGCTTTTGCACAACCATAGCTAGTCTAAAGCTGTAGCAGTTGAATAAATGGAGAGTCAGCGCTGTGGTTTAAACAACTTTTCAGCAAATATGATGGGCCAGATCCTCAGCTCTTCTTGCTTTTATTAGTCATTCTCAAGGTTGTTGGAGTTGAAACAATTTACATTGTATATAAGCCAAAAGTTTTGGTGCCAGTTATAGTACCAGTACTTACTGAAAGATGACAGATCCAATAGCCCAGGAATTCCCGGCCAACTCCTTAAATACAGGACGCGGTCTAACAGCAGTGCTGCAAGGCAGATGATAGATATCATTCTGTTGGAAGACATCAAATTGTGGTGCCTTTGGAAAGAAGCTGGGTTTGTCGGTTACAGGGAAATCTTGAAAAGCAACTTGAGAATTTCGTGTGCTTCAGGTTTGCTCAACATTTTGAGGCAAGTGTAAATCACTTCTAAGTAAGCTGCGATGAATGGAGTACTCATAATTACAAGCTGCTAGCCAATCTTGACTGTATTTTTGCCTGTGTAGTGCTTAAATTACTACAGCATATTTTGTAGACAAAAAAGCGTGACTAATACTTGCAACACCAGTAGACTTATGTAGGAATAATAGAGGGAAGCGGCCAAACTAACTCCTTTGGTTGAATATGACACTATTTCTTGGATTAATTATATGGATTATATATTTATAAAAAATTGGGGACTTCGGTCAAAATCTGGCTGACCGGCTACTCCAGGCACTTTTCACCAGCTCAGCAGAGAGGCCAGGAACTGAATGGAGATAGAAGTTGAACTATGCTCCCATTCCCTGAGATGGCTCCTTCTCAGGAGGGTTATGGGCAAAAGTGTGACTAATGAGAAATGCATGTCCTCCTGGAGCACAGCTGCCTGTGTTCGTTGGATGAGTGAAGACCTGCAGGCCACTTTTCAGTTGCAAGTGTTTTAATGGTGATAAACACAGGATTTTTATCAGATTTTTCAGGCGGTGTCAAAAATGCACATGCAAATTGTTGGTCTTGGTTGATCTCAGGTCCTATTTTCCTGTGACAGCTGGGGCCATCTTAGAAGAAAGCAATGATAACACTGCGATAAAAGCATTTCTCTAGAGCTTTGTAGTTGGTGAGAGAGGATGTTCAGTTTACCCCAGATAGTAGCCATAATGCGTAAACAGCAAGGCTCATACATGCTATTTTCTGAAGTGTGGTTCGGGGAGGCTGACCACTAGCTGCTGCTAATAGCAGTGGAACAGCCACACTCCGAACGTTGGACAGATAGACATCTAGGTCACTGCTGCCGGGAGCTAAAAATGTGTGGCTGCAGCCACTTGGTGAACGTGTCTTTATCACTGCTGTTGTGCATTTCTAACTGTTGTACCCAGGCCCTACATCTGCAAGAAACCAGATTTTTTATTTTTTTATTTTTTTGGGGTGTTGAATATTTAAATGTATTTGAAACTTGACTTTCATAAGAGGGATAATCTAGGCTTCTTTACTTTGTTCACGCAAAAAGGTACTTGGAGAACTGGAAGATTTTCTAGGTTCATAGGGTCACTGGATCATTAGCTTTATCAGCTGGCACAGCAATCCTGTTCAGTCTCGGCAGCTGGTACCCTGGTTTGAAAGCAGAAGTGAACCCAGGAATACTTGCATCAGTAGACATCAGGCAGGGCTTTGCTGTGTCAAAGTTAGTGGTGTGGGGGATTTTGCCTTCCACTGGCTGGTAAGAATTTTAAATGTGGAGATATTAGTCAGCATCGTGGTTATGCTATGTTGTACTTTCACTGCTGTGTTTTTGTAATGAAAGGTGGCTTTCATATATCTACAATTGCAAAGCATTCATTTCTGATGTGTACTCTCTGGATACAAATATTGTATCTAGAGATTGTGCTTTTAACAAACAAATGCATTTTCATACTAGATACAGTAGACAGAGAAGATCTATGCAGACAGGTAGTTTGTTGCTTTTCCACAAAAGAATTCTACCTTTTCAATGGAATCATAGTGTTTGACTGTGTGTTCAGTTGAAATGCCCAAAGAAGGAAGCCTGGATGCAGAATTAGAACTCAGAGGTTTCTGATTATCATTCTTTTTTCATATCCTTTGTTTTTTAAACTATCTTGTAAGAATACTGTTAACAAAAAAAAGATGCAAACCCCAACCTTCTCCCCAACCTTTTACTGCATTGATATTTGTGGAAGAAAAGCTGCAAAAACACTTTATGCAGAGCATATGAAACGTAAATGGTTTTACTTTTTAACCATAATATTTTACTTTCCTGAAATTTATCTTCTCTCTTGGAGGTTCTGTACAAGAAAAGAGAACCTGTAACCCTTCTTTTATTAGTTATAACACCCTAGTGTTATTTGGAATCTCTTCTAAACATTCTTTAATTGCAAATGTCATAGATACATTGTTGGAAGGATTTATCGGCATGACAGGATCAATTAATATATTAATATTTTAGCTTGTGACATATCCTGACAGCTTCCTACTTGCCTTGTTTTTGGTAATGCATATAAACTTCCTATGCCATTATATTCTCTGCTTCCCCCAGTAGAATTGACTTTCCTTGCCTCTTTTCATTTCAGTAGTGAGCAGAACGTCCTAAAAATATACTTGGGTTTGTGTGTGTGTGCGTGTGCCTGTGTGGTGTCCGGTGTTTACACTCTAGTGGACATTTCACTCTCAGCCTTTTCCATCCCTGATGCTTTATGTGGTCAGCTGTGGCTCCGCAAACCTGGCCCGCGCCTGTGGGAAGGCATGAATAGCCCTTGTTGTGCTAGCACACCTGTGTTTTGCGCACAGCTGTTTGGTTCACAACAGGGTTGCTGTTAGCAGTTATGAAACGTTTTCGCACCACCCACCCACCATCCACTGGTTTATAACATTTGCTGGCACTTCTGTCCGGCT